>OY755040.1:100775186-100785186 GCA_963576565.1 Aspidapion aeneum | reverse complement strand
GCCCGTCTGCCCGTCTGCCCGTCTGCCGGTCTGCCGGTCTGCCGGTCTGCCGGTCTGCCGGTCTGCCGGTCTGCCTGTCTGCCTGTCTGCCTGTCTGCCTGTCTGCCTGTCTGCCTGTCTGCCTGTCTGCCTGTCTGCCTGTCTGCCTGTCTGCCTGTCTGCCTGTCTGCCTGTCTGCCTGTCTGCCTGTCTGCCTGTCTGCCTGTCTGCCTGTCTGCCTGTCTGCCTGTCTGCCTGTCTGCCTGTCTGCCTGTCTGCCTGTCTGCCTGTCTGCCTGTCTGCCTGTCTGCCTGTCTGCCTGTCTGCCTGTCTGCCTGTCTGCCTGTCTGCCTGTCTGCCTGTCTGCCTGTCTGCCTGTCTGCCAGTCTGCCAGTCTGCCAGTCTGCCAGTCTGCCAGTCTGCCTGTCTGCCTGTCTGTCTGTCTGTCTGTCTGTCTGTCTGTCTGTCTGTCTGTCTGTCTGTCTGTCTGTCTGTCTGCCTGTCTGTCTGCCTGTCTGTCTGCCTGTCTGTCTGCCTGTCTGTCTGCCTGTCTGTCTGCCTGCCTGTCTGTCTGTCTATCTGCCTGTCTGTCTGCCTGTCTGTCTGCCTGTCTGTCTGCCTGTCTGTCTGCCTGTCTGTCTGCCTGTCTGTCTGCCTGTCTGTCTGCCTGTCTGTCTGCCTGTCTGTCTGCCTGTCTGTCTGCCTGTCTGTCAGCCTGTCTGTCTGCCTGTCTGTCTGCCTGTCTGCCTGTCTGTCTGTCTGCCTGTCTGTCTGCCTGTCTGTCTGTCTGCCTGTCTGCCTGTCTGCCTGTCTGCCTGTCTGCCTGTCTGCCTGTCTGCCTGTCTGCCTGTCTGCCTGTCTGCCTGTCTGCCTGTCTGCCTGTCTGCCTGTCTGCCTGTCTGCCTGTCTGCCTGTCTGCCTGTCTGTCTGTCTGCCTGTCTGTCTGCCTGTCTGTCTGCCTGTCTGTCTGCCTGTCTGTCTGCCTGTCTGTCTGCCTGTCTGTCTGCCTGTCTGTCTGCCTGTCTGTCTGCCTGTCTGTCTGCCTGTCTGTCTGCCTGTCTGTCTGCCTGTCTGTCTGCCTGTCGGTCTGCCTGTCGGTCTGCCTGTCGGTCTGCCTGTCGGTCTGCCTGTCGGTCTGCCTGTCGGTCTGCCTGTCGGTCTGCCTGTCTGTCTGTCTGTCTGTCTGTCTGTCTGTCTGTCTGTCTGTCTGTCTGTCTGTCTGTCTGTCTGTCTGTCTGTCTGTCTGTCTGTCTGTCTGTCTGTCTGTCTGTCTGTCTGTCTGTCTGTCTGTCTGTCTGTCTGTCTGTCTGTCTGTCTGTCTGTCTGTCTGTCTGTCTGTCTGTCTGTCTGTCTGTCTGTCTGTCTGTCTGTCTGTCTGTCTGTCTGTCTGTCTGTCTGTCTGTCTGTCTGTCTGTCTGTCTGTCTGTCTGTCTGTCTGTCTGTCTGTCTGTCTGTCTGTCTGTCTGTCTGTCTGTCTGTCTGTCTGTCTGTCTGTCTGTCTGTCTGTCTGTCTGTCTGTCTGTCTGTCTGTCTGTCTGTCTGTCTGTCTGTCTGTCTGTCTGTCTGTCTGTCTGTCTGTCTGTCTGTCTGTCTGTCTGTCTGTCTGTCTGTCTGTCTGTCTGTCTGTCTGTCTGTCTGTCTGTCTGTCTGTCTGTCTGTCTGTCTGTCTGTCTGTCTGTCTGTCTGTCTGTCTGTCTGTCTGTCTGTCTGTCTGTCTGTCTGTCTGTCTGTCTGTCTGTCTGTCTGTCTGTCTGTCTGTCTGTCTGTCTGTCTGTCTGTCTGTCTGTCTGTCTGTCTGTCTGTCTGTCTGTCTGTCTGTCTGTCTGTCTGTCTGTCTGTCTGTCTGTCTGTCTGTCTGTCTGTCTGTCTGTCTGTCTGTCTGTCTGTCTGTCTGTCTGTCTGTCTGTCTGTCTGTCTGTCTGTCTGTCTGTCTGTCTGTCTGTCTGTCTGTCTGTCTGTCTGTCTGTCTGTCTGTCTGTCTGTCTGTCTGTCTGTCTGTCTGTCTGTCTGTCTGTCTGTCTGTCTGTCTGTCTGTCTGTCTGTCTGTCTGTCTGTCTGTCTGTCTGTCTGTCTGTCTGTCTGTCTGTCTGTCTGTCTGTCTGTCTGTCTGTCTGTCTGTCTGTCTGTCTGTCTGTCTGTCTGTCTGTCTGTCTGTCTGTCTGTCTGTCTGTCTGTCTGTCTGTCTGTCTGTCTGTCTGTCTGTCTGTCTGTCTGTCTGTCTGTCTGTCTGTCTGTCTGTCTGTCTGTCTGTCTGTCTGTCTGTCTGTCTGTCTGTCTGTCTGTCTGTCTGTCTGTCTGTCTGTCTGTCTGTCTGTCTGTCTGTCTGTCTGTCTGTCTGTCTGTCTGTCTGTCTGTCTGTCTGTCTGTCTGTCTGTCTGTCTGTCTGTCTGTCTGTCTGTCTGTCTGTCTGTCTGTCTGTCTGTCTGTCTGTCTGTCTGTCTGTCTGTCTGTCTGTCTGTCTGTCTGTCTGTCTGTCTGTCTGTCTGTCTGTCTGTCTGTCTGTCTGTCTGTCTGTCTGTCTGTCTGTCTGTCTGTCTGTCTGTCTGTCTGTCTGTCTGTCTGTCTGTCTGTCTGTCTGTCTGTCTGTCTGTCTGTCTGTCTGTCTGTCTGTCTGTCTGTCTGTCTGTCTGTCTGTCTGTCTGTCTGTCTGTCTGTCTGTCTGTCTGTCTGTCTGTCTGTCTGTCTGTCTGTCTGTCTGTCTGTCTGTCTGTCTGTCTGTCTGTCCGTCTGTCTGTCTGTCTGTCTGTCTGTCTGTCTGTCTGTCTGTCTGTCTGTCTGTCTGTCTGTCCGTCTGTCTGTCTGTCTGTCTGTCTGTCTGTCTGTCTGTCTGTCTGTCCGTCTGTCTGTCTGCCTGTCTGTCTGCCTGTCTGTCTGCCTGCCTGTCTGTCTGTCTGTCTGTCTGTCTGTCTGTCTGTCTGTCTGCCTGTCTGTCTGTCTGCCTGTCTGCCTGTCTGTCTGCCTGTCTGTCTGCCTGTCTGTCTGCCTGTCTGTCTGCCTGTCTGTCTGCCTGTCTGTCTGCCTGTCTGTCTGCCTGTCTGTCTGCCTGTCTGTCTGCCTGTCTGTCTGCCTGTCTGTCAGCCTGTCTGTCTGCCTGTCTGTCTGCCTGTCTGTCTGCCTGTCTGTCTGCCTGTCTGTCTGCCTGTCTGTCTGCCTGTCTGTCTGCCTGTCTGTCTGCCTGTCTGTCTGCCTGTCTGTCTGCCTGTCTGTCTGCCTGCCTGTCTGCCTGTCTGTCTGCCTGTCTGTCTGCCTGTCTGTCTGCCTGCCTGGCTGCCTGTCTGTCTGCCTGTCTGTCTGCCTGTCTGTCTGCCTGTCTGTCTGCCTGTCTGTCTGCCTGCCTGTCTGTCTGCCTTTCTGTCTGCCTGTCTGTCTGCCTGTCTGTCTGCCTGCCTGTCTGTCTGCCTGTCTGTCTGCCTGTCTGCCTGTCTGCAGACCTGTCTGTCTGCCTGTCTGTCTGCCTGTCTGCCTGCCTGTCTGCCTGTCTGTCTGCCTGTCTGTCTGTCTGCCTGTCTGTCTGCCTGTCTGTCTGCCTGTCTGTCTGCCTGTCTGTCTGCCTGTCTGTCTGCCTGTCTGTCTGCCTGCCTGTCTGCCTGCCTGTCTGCCTGTCTGTCTGCCTGTCTGTCTGCCTGTCTGTCTGCCTGTCTGCCTGTCTGCCTGTCTGCCTGTCTGCCTGTCTGCCTGTCTGCCTGTCTGCCTGTCTGTCTGCCTGTCTGCCTGTCTGCCTGTCTGCCTGTCTGCCTGTCTGCCTGTCTGCCTGTCTGTCTGTCTGTCTGTCTGCCTGTCTGCCTGTCTGCCTGTCTGCCTGTCTGCCTGTCTGTCTGTCTGCCTGTCTGCCTGTCTGCCTGTCTGCCTGTCTGCCTGTCTGCCTGTCTGCCTGTCTGCCTGTCTGCCTGTCTGCCTGTCTGCCTGTCTGTCTGTCTGTCTGCCTGCCTGCCTGTCTGCCTGTCTGCCTGTCTGTCTGCCTGTCTGTCTGCCTGTCTGTCTGCCTGTCTGTCTGCCTGTCTGTCTGCCTGTCTGTCTGCCTGTCTGTCTGTCTGTCTGTCTGCCTGTCTGTCTGCCTGTCGGTCTGCCTGTCTGTCTTCCTGTCTGTCTGCCTGTCTGTCTGCCTGTCTGCCTGTCTGCCTGTCTGCCTGTCTGCCTGTCTGCCTGTCTGCCTGTCTGCCTGTCTGTCTGCCTGTCTGTCTGCCTGTCTGCCTGCCTGTCTGCCTGCCTGTCTGCCTGTCTGCCTGTCTGTCTGTCTGCCTGTCTGTCTGTCTGCCTGTCTGCCTGTCTGCCTGTCTGCCTGTCTGCCTGTCTGCCTGTCTGCCTGTCTGCCTGTCTGCCTGTCTGCCTGTCTGCCTGTCTGCCTGTCTGCCTGTCTGCCTGTCTGCCTGTCTGCCTGTCTGCCTGTCTGCCTGTCTGTCTGTCTGCCTGTCTGTCTGCCTGTCTGTCTGCCTGTCTGTCTGCCTGTCTGTCTGCCTGTCTGTCTGCCTGTCTGTCTGCCTGTCTGTCTGCCTGTCTGTCTGCCTGTCTGTCTGCCTGTCTGTCTGCCTGTCTGTCTGCCTGTCTGTCTGCCTGTCTGTCTGCCTGTCTGTCTGCCTGTCTGTCTGCCTGTCTGTCTGCCTGTCTGTCTGCCTGTCTGTCTGCCTGTCTGTCTGCCTGTCTGTCTGCCTGTCTGTCTGCCTGTCTGTCTGCCTGTCTGTCTGCCTGTCTGTCTGCCTGTCGGTCTGCCTGTCGGTCTGCCTGTCGGTCTGCCTGTCGGTCTGCCTGTCGGTCTGCCTGTCGGTCTGCCTGTCGGTCTGCCTGTCGGTCTGCCTGTCTGCCTGTCTGCCAGTCTGCCAGTCTGCCAGTCTGCCAGTCTGCCAGTCTGCCAGTCTGCCAGTCTGCCAGTCTGTCTGTCTGCCAGTCTGCCAGTCTGCCAGTCTGCCAGTCTGCCAGTCTGCCAGTCTGCCAGTCTGCCAGTCTGCCCGTCTGCCCGTCTGCCCGTCTGCCCGTCTGCCCGTCTGCCCGTCTGCCAGTCTGCCCGTCTGCCCGTCTGCCCGTCTGCCCGTCTGCCCGTCTGCCCGTCTGCCCGTCTGCCCGTCTGCCCGTCTGCCCGTCTGCCCGTCTGCCCGTCTGCCCGTCTGCCCGTCTGCCCGTCTGCCCGTCTGCCCGTCTGCCCGTCTGCCCGTCTGCCCGTCTGCCCGTCTACCCCTCTGCCCGTCTGCCCATCTGCCCGTCTGCCCGTCTGCCCGTCTGCCCGTCTGCCCGTCTGCCCGTCTGCCCGTCTGCCCGTCTGCCCGTCTGCCCGTCTGCCCGTCTGCCCGTCTGCCCGTCTGCCGGTCTGCCGGTCTGCCGGTCTGCCGGTCTGCCGGTCTGCCGGTCTGCCTGTCTGCCTGTCTGCCTGTCTGCCTGTCTGCCTGTCTGCCTGTCTGCCTGTCTGCCTGTCTGCCTGTCTGCCTGTCTGCCTGTCTGCCTGTCTGCCTGTCTGCCTGTCTGCCTGTCTGCCTGTCTGCCTGTCTGCCTGTCTGCCTGTCTGCCTGTCTGCCTGTCTGCCTGTCTGCCTGTCTGCCTGTCTGCCTGTCTGCCTGTCTGCCTGTCTGCCTGTCTGCCTGTCTGCCAGTCTGCCAGTCTGCCAGTCTGCCAGTCTGCCAGTCTGCCAGTCTGCCAGTCTGCCAGTCTGCCAGTCTGCCTGTCTGCCTGTCTGTCTGTCTGTCTGTCTGTCTGTCTGTCTGTCTGTCTGTCTGTCTGTCTGTCTGTCTGTCTGTCTGCCTGTCTGTCTGCCTGTCTGTCTGCCTGTCTGTCTGCCTGTCTGTCTGCCTGTCTGTCTGCCTGTCTGTCTGCCTGTCTGTCTGCCTGCCTGTCTGTCTGTCTATCTGCCTGTCTGTCTGCCTGTCTGTCTGCCTGTCTGTCTGCCTGTCTGTCTGCCTGTCTGTCTGCCTGTCTGTCTGCCTGTCTGTCTGCCTGTCTGTCTGCCTGTCTGTCTGCCTGTCTGTCAGCCTGTCTGTCTGCCTGTCTGTCTGCCTGTCTGTCTGCCTGTCTGTCTGCCTGTCTGTCTGCCTGTCTGTCTGCCTGTCTGTCTGCCTGTCTGTCTGCCTGTCTGTCTGCCTGTCTGTCTGCCTGTCTGTCTGCCTGTCTGTCTGCCTGCCTGTCTGCCTGTCTGTCTGCCTGTCTGTCTGCCTGTCTGTCTGCCTGTCTGGCTGCCTGTCTGTCTGCCTGTCTGTCTGCCTGTCTGTCTGCCTGTCTGTCTGCCTGCCTGTCTGTCTGCCTTTCTGTCTGCCTGTCTGTCTGCCTGTCTGCCTGTCTGCCTGCCTGTCTGTCTGCCTGTCTGTCTGCCTGTCTGCAGACCTGTCTGTCTGCCTGTCTGTCTGCCTGTCTGCCTGCCTGTCTGCCTGTCTGTCTGCCTGTCTGTCTGTCTGCCTGTCTGTCTGCCTGTCTGTCTGCCTGTCTGCCTGTCTGCCTGTCTGCCTGTCTGCCTGTCTGCCTGTCTGCCTGTCTGCCTGTCTGCCTGTCTGTCTGTCTGTCTGTCTGTCTGTCTGTCTGTCTGTCTGTCTGTCTGTCTGTCTGTCTGTCTGTCTGTCTGTCTGTCCGTCTGTCTGTCTGTCTGTCTGTCTGTCTGTCTGTCTGTCTGTCTGTCTGTCTGTCTGTCTGTCTGTCTGTCTGTCTGTCTGTCTGTCTGTCTGTCTGTCTGTCTGTCTGTCTGTCTGTCTGTCTGTCTGTCTGTCTGTCTGTCTGTCTGTCTGTCTGTCTGTCTGTCTGTCTGTCTGTCTGTCTGTCTGTCTGTCTGTCTGTCTGTCTGTCTGTCTGTCTGTCTGTCTGTCTGTCTGTCTGTCTGTCTGTCTGTCTGTCTGTCTGTCTGTCTGTCTGTCTGTCTGTCTGTCTGTCTGTCTGTCTGTCTGTCTGTCTGTCTGTCTGTCTGTCTGTCTGTCTGTCTGTCTGTCTGTCTGTCTGTCTGTCTGTCTGTCTGTCTGTCTGTCTGTCTGTCTGTCTGTCTGTCTGTCTGTCTGTCTGTCTGTCTGTCTGTCCGTCTGTCCGTCTGTCCGTCTGTCCGTCTGTCCGTCTGTCCGTCTGTCCGTCTGTCCGTCTGTCCGTCTGTCCGTCTGTCCGTCTGTCCGTCTGTCTGTCTGCCTGTCTGCCTGTCTGTCTGCCTGTCTGTCTGTCTGTCTGTCTGTCTGTCTGTCTGTCTGTCTGTCTGTCTGTCTGTCTGTCTGTCTGTCTGTCTGTCTGTCTGTCTGTCTGTCTGTCTGTCTGTCTGTCTGTCTGTCTGTCTGTCTGTCTGTCTGTCTGTCTGTCTGTCTGTCTGTCTGTCTGTCTGTCTGTCTGTCTGTCTGTCTGTCTGTCTGTCTGTCTGTCTGTCTGTCTGTCTGTCTATCTGTCTGTCTGTCTGTCTGTCTGTCTGTCTGTCTGTCTGTCTGTCTGTCTGTCTGTCTGTCTGTCTGTCTGTCTGTCTGTCTGTCTGTCTGTCTGTCTGTCTGTCTGTCTGTCTGTCTGTCTGTCTGTCTGTCTGTCTGTCTGTCTGGCTGTCTGGCTGTCTGGCTGTCTGGCTGTCTGGCTGTCTGGCTGTCTGGCTGTCTGCCTGCCTGCCTGTCTGCCTGGCTGGCTGTCTGTCTGTCTGTCTGTCTGTCTGTCTGTCTGTCTGTCTGTCTGTCTGTCTGTCTGTCTGTCTGTCTGTCTGTCTGGCTGTCTGGCTGTCTGGCTGTCTGGCTGTCTGGCTGTCTGGCTGTCTGTCTGTCTGGCTGTCTGGCTGTCTGGCTGTCTGGCTGTCCGCCTGTCTGCCTGTCTGCCTGTCTGCCTGTCTGCCTGCCTGTCTGCCTTTCTGCCTGTCTGCCTGTCTGCCTGTCTGCCTGTCTGCCTGGCTGCCTGGCTGCCTGGCTGTCTGGCTGTCTGGCTGTCTGTCTGTCTGGCTGTCTGGCTGTCTGGCTGTCTGGCTGTCTGGCTGTCTGGCTGTCTGGCTGTCTGGCTGTCTGGCTGTCTGGCTGTCTGGCTGTCTGGCTGTCTGGCTGTCTGGCTGTCTGGCTGTCTGGCTGTCTGGCTGTCTGGCTGTCTGGCTGTCTGGCTGTCTGGCTGTCTGGCTGTCTGGCTGTCTGGCTGTCTGGCTGTCTGGCTGTCTGGCTGTCTGGCTGTCTGGCTGTCTGGCTGTCTGGCTGTCTGGCTGTCTGGCTGTCTGGCTGTCTGGCTGTCTGGCTGTCTGGCTGTCTGGCTGTCTGGCTGTCTGGCTGTCTGGCTGTCTGGCTGTCTGGCTGTCTGCCTGTCTGCCTGTCTGCCTGTCTGCCTGTCTGCCTGTCTGCCTGTCTGCCTGTCTGCCTGTCTGCCTGTCTGCCTGTCTGCCTGTCTGCCTGTCTGCCTGTCTGCCTGTCTGCCTGTCTGCCTGTCTGCCTGTCTGCCTGTCTGCCTGTCTGCCTGTCTGCCTGTCTGTCTGTCTGTCTGTCTGTCTGCCTGTCTGCCTGTCTGTCTGTCTGCCTGTCTGCCTGTCTGCCTGTCTGCCTGTCTGCCTGTCTGCCTGTCTGCCTGTCTGCCTGTCTGTCTGTCTGTCTGTCTGTCTGTCTGTCTGTCTGTCTGTCTGTCTGTCTGTCTGTCTGTCTGTCTGTCTGTCTGTCTGTCTGTCTGTCTGTCTGTCTGTCTGTCTGTCTGTCTGTCTGTCTGTCTGTCTGTCTGTCTGTCTGTCTGTCTGTCTGTCTGTCTGTCTGTCTGTCTGTCTGTCTGTCTGTCTGTCTGTCTGTCTGTCTGTCTGTCTGTCTGTCTGTCTGTCTGTCTGTCTGTCTGTCTGTCTGTCTGTCTGTCTGTCTGTCTGTCTGTCTGTCTGTCTGTCTGTCTGTCTGTCTGTCTGTCTGTCTGTCTGTCTGTCTGTCTGTCTGTCTGTCTGTCTGTCTGTCTGTCTGTCTGTCTGTCTGTCTGTCTGTCTGACTGTCTGTCTGCCTGTCTGTCTGCCTGTCTGTCTGCCTGTCTGTCTGCCTGCCTGTCTGCCTGTCTGTCTGCCTGCCTGTCTGTCTGCCTGTCTGTCTGCCTGTCTGTCTGCCTGTCTGTCTGCCTGTCTGTCTGCCTGTCTGTCTGCCTGTCTGTCTGCCTGTCTGTCTGCCTGTCTGTCTGCCTGTCTGTCTGCCTGTCTGTCTGCCTGTCTGTCTGCCTGTCTGTCAGCCTGTCTGTCTGCCTGTCTGTCTGCCTGTCTGTCTGCCTGTCTGTCTGCCTGTCTGTCTGCCTGTCTGTCTGCCTGTCTGTCTGCCTGTCTGTCTGCCTGCCTGTCTGCCTGTCTGTCTGCCTGTCTGTCTGCCTGTCTGTCTGCCTGTCTGGCTGCCTGTCTGTCTGCCTGTCTGCCTGTCTGTCTGCCTGTCTGTCTGCCTGTCTGTCTGCCTGTCTGTCTGCCTGCCTGTCTGTCTGCCTTTCTGTCTGCCTGTCTGTCTGCCTGTCTGCCTGCCTGTCTGTCTGCCTGTCTGTCTGCCTGTCTGCCTGTCTGCAGACCTGTCTGTCTGCCTGTCTGTCTGCCTGTCTGCCTGCCTGTCTGCCTGTCTGTCTGCCTGTCTGTCTGTCTGCCTGTCTGTCTGCCTGTCTATCTGCCTGTCTGTCTGCCTGTCTGTCTGCCTGTCTGTCTGCCTGCCTGTCTGCCTGCCTGTCTGTCTGCCTGTCTTTCTGCCTGTCTGTCTGCCTGTCTGTCTGCCTGTCTGTCTGCCTGTCTGTCTGCCTGTCTGCCTGTCTGCCTGTCTGCCTGTCTGCCTGTCTGCCTGTCTGCCTGTCTGCCTGTCTGTCTGTCTGTCTGTCTGCCTGTCTGCCTGTCTGCCTGTCTGCCTGTCTGCCTGTCTGCCTGTCTGCCTGTCTGCCTGTCTGCCTGTCTGCCTGTCTGCCTGTCTGCCTGTCTGCCTGTCTGCCTGTCTGCCTGTCTGCCTGTCTGTCTGTCTGTCTGCCTGTCTGCCTGTCTGCCTGTCTGCCTGTCTGTCTGCCTGTCTGTCTGCCTGTCTGTCTGCCTGTCTGTCTGCCTGTCTGTCTGCCTGTCTGTCTGCCTGTCTGTCTGTCTGTCTGTCTGTCTGCCTGTCTGTCTGCCTGTCGGTCTGCCTGTCTGTCTTCCTGTCTGTCT
>OY755040.1:100497967-100759986 GCA_963576565.1 Aspidapion aeneum | reverse complement strand
AGTAACATTGCCTACTTCCAGATATGCTAGAGAGCTGAGCTTTGGAAGACCGATAGTAACTATGATAAAGTTATAGAAAAAAATTAAAACACCCCAAAATTCTAATTTACTTCCTTCCCCTATAAATGAAAAGAGCTGAACTTTTTAAGACTGAAAGACAATATGATAAAACTATATGAAAAAATTTAAAAACACCAACATTTTAATTTACTTCCCTCTCCTATAAATATAAATTTATACAAAACTAACATTGCCCACTTTCAGAAACGCTAGAGAGCTGAGCATTGGAACGGTGATAGAAATTATGATAAAACCATGAAAAAAAATTTAAAAACACGACAATTTTAATTTATTTCCCTCCCCTATACATGTAAAGTTATGTAAAACTAACATTGTGTACTTTCAGAAACGCTAGAGAGCTGAGCTTTGGAGGCCTGATAGGAACTACGATAAAACCATGGAAAAAAATTAAAAAACTTCAAAAATTTAGGTGAGGCATTGCAAAAGTTTTGAACAATATTCTGCATATTTTACTACTTTAAAACTTAAATATTATCCAAATCCTGTAAAAAAGAAGTGAAATCATAACAAAAACATTTCATGTAAAAAAAATCCAAGTACGCAAAAATGGCATTCCGTAAAAAGAATTGAGATAAAAGTAAAGCCAAGTTCTCCAATACAAATTTCAAAATAAAAGGTTCTTAGTAGTTTGGAAATATTTTTCTAAACTTGGCTATTACGGCTGTAAATGACACTTAGGCACAGTGCTAAATTGAACACAAAGAAGTTTGGCTGTAATAGCAAAGTTTAAAAAAACATTTCCAAACTAGTAAGAACCTTTCATTTTGAAATTTGTATTGGAGAACTTGGCTTAACTTTTATCTCAATTCTTTTTACGTAATGCCATTTTCGCGTACTTGGATTTTTTTAAATGAAATGTTTTTGTTATGATATTTTACTTAGTAGCTACTTATTTAACCTACAAAAACTAAAAAGCATGAGTGCCTCTCTTAACATAATCCTCTTGCCAATTAACTCTACTTATTACTTAAAAAATATTGGGCTAGAATGTTTCGCTGGTTATAGGCATTCTGAGAAGAATTATGTTTTCGAGATGGCAAAAGATTTTCTACGCCTTTCTGCCCAGAGACCTGATCCCTCCATTCTCCTGGTCTGAAATCTCCCATAATGTCTTGATCAACAAAAGTAGATGGACAATACATTTGACTATCAACACTTCTTTTTTCATTTTCACACATTAAAAAATTGTGTAAACACACTGCAGCCATAACTATTTTGTCCACACTTTCTGGATTCAGGGCAATGGGTTTATGAAATATCCTCCATCGTGCAACAAGAATGCCAAATGTATTTTCAATCGTCCTTCTGGCCCGACTTAGACGATAATTGAAAATTTTTTGTTGATGGGGCAAGTTTCTGCCAGGGTATGGTTTCATTATTCTGTTTGAAAGTGCAAAAGCATCGTCTCCCACAAAACAGGGATAGGTCTTTATTTGAGTTCCTGGCAAAAATATTTTTTTCTTTTGGAAATCCCAGAGTTTCACTATTAATTTGTTGGCCAAAATCAGATGATAAAAAAACCCCAGCATCATTGTTGCTTCCGTAAGCTCCCACATCAACAAAAGTGAACTTATATGCTTGCTTAGTCACATGCGGCCATCAAAACGATGCTGAAGGTTTTCTTGTAGTTGAAATACATGCTCCCAGAATTAGGTGGAGCCAGGGAAGTTCCACTGTCTCCAAAATCCCTTCTGAATGTTTTGCCTGTCTGATAATTTGATTGTTGGTAACACCTTTAGCATCAGCACTCGGGATATAACTTCACATGTTTCTTTGACAATTTTTAAGCAGGTGCTTTCTCCAATACGATATGCAAGTGCAATTGATAGGGGCATATCACCAGTTGCAAGATACCTAAAACAAAAAATGAACACTAAAGGCTGGTGTTATCCATAACATAATATGCACAAATTTAGTCAAAGAAGTAACAAATGAGATTCAAAAAAATGATTTTTTGAATCTCATTGAATTTAACATGGCATGAAGTTATGACTAAAAGTATAAGTTACCTAATTTGTACTTATTATTTTGCTGAACCCAGCGTAATCTAGTGTTATCTATAACAAGATGTTTTATTTGAATGTTGTAGACAATGGTTATGTAGAACTAAAACTTCAGACTTGCATTCTCTTTATTTATTTTAAACACAATGTTTCGGTTAGTAAGTATCTCTAATCGATACTTTGGTTTAAAATAAATAAATACAATGCAAGACTGAAGTTTTGTTTCTAAATATTTTCTGCCATGTGCCATATGTATAACTGCACTAGAGTAACTATATATGCTGAACAAGGTGCAAGCATTATGTCCAAAAATTGTAACTGACTTTCTGTAATAAAGATGTTAAAAGCACTAACCTTAGTGTTACAATAAGACGAAATTCAGGATTAAGTGCTCTCCAGTTACACTTAGTTAAGTGAAGTTCAAGAATATTCAGAAATTTGTTGAAAGTAGGAAGATCCATCCTGGTATAACGAAAAAAAAAGACAGGAATCATGTTTCAGCTCCTGGAACAGGTTATTAAAGTCTCCAGTTCTATCTCGCCTCATAACAATTGGCCGGCACCACCATCTCCTATTCCTCCACCTTAACTGACGGCGCTTTTTTAAATAGAGAAGACACACCAATGAAACTGTTGTCAAGACAAGAAGTTCATCCATTTTAAAACAAAATGAAACTCACAAGAACACCAAAGGAATACTTAAAATCATAAATAAAAAAAATTAGGTTATGATAATGTTTTTTATTTTATAACGCCTGATCCACAGTTTTCCTTCTTGCCGCTCACTTCTATTTCCCTCTTTTTCTAATAGAAGGAGATAAAGATACAATTAATTTTTTTTTTATTAGAGAAAGTGGGAAATAGAAGTGAGCGCCAAGAAGTGACACTGTGGATCAGGCGTAAAAGTTTTTATTTCTCTCTTTATTGATAGAGAAGGAGAGAAATAGTCCTGTGCGCCAAACGGAAGCTCTTTTGTGTGTGATGGGATTTCCGTAGGACGCGCCCTGCTATGCTTATGCACCATGCTACGGATTACGTAAATGTGTGTGTGAAGGCCTTAAGTGTTGACAGCACTGTTTCGGGCAAAAATTAAGAGCTGCCGCCCGCGACGCTGTTTTACGTCGAAGGAGGCCGTGCATCGTGACCACCCATCCACGACCCGAGCGACAGACTACCCACTAATACGACAACAACACAGATACTTATTCTGTATTCTGTGATTTATGCGTTGTAAGTGTAGAACATGTAGACATTTTCAATACAAAACCTTGCAAAGAGAATAAAGGGATAAGAAACTCATATTATGGTTTTAAAAATCAGAACCGAGGTGGACAATGCCCGACATGGTTCATTTTGGTAACCATGGTCTATTTAGATGCACAGATTTATCGGTACCATTTTCAATCAATACTGCTGGCGACCGCTCAGAAATCGCTCCTTGCTGGAACAGATCTTTGTGGAAGCAATTGGAACAGGCGCTCAGTGCTGTGGGGGTCAGGGGTTAAAACCCTCGCATGAGGCAAGAAATTGTGTGCACTCATAATAAACTTGTTCGAAAGTCTTTGTATAAAATTTTATACATTCAAAATACCGACCCCCCTCCCCTCCTCATTATACGCTGTGACCAAACCTCAACATTTTTGTTTCTCATATTTAAAAACATTTTTAAACAACAAAATAAATTTAAGAATTCCGAGATGGTACTGTTTGTATGCAGGAAAAACATCGAGTTTTTAATGCGACAAGTCGATCAAAATCTCGTCTAATTGCATTATTTCAATGAGTATATGACCCATATAGAGTGGCAGCCGGCGAGCTTTGCAACATTGAGGGGCAGATGGCGCTGATATAAATTCGTCTATTACGCAATATTCAGAGGCTACTAATACGATTTAGTTGCATGTGCGAGTTCCGAGGCTCATATCTTTTTCAATTCAATTCAACTAAGCATTATTGTCCAAATTTTCTACAAAAATCATTGACAAAGCAAACATGCTAATTACATATTTAAACAATTTAGGTTTTATAAAATTAAAATATCGAAACTAGCAATAAATCCAAAATTAGGAAAAGTAATAATAAATAAAATTTAAATAGTTTTAAAATGATCCGATACGATAAAACACATAATACACAGTTAGTAAGAAATATATTAATCCAAGCAAGTCAAATAACTAAATCATCGAATAAAAAACAGATAAAAGGTCAAAAACTTTAAAAAGTCAAAACAGAAAAACAATCTTAAAATTTAAATAATCTAAAATCTTCCGACAGGATTAAACACTATTATTAAAATGTAAATAATTTTAAGTCGAAGCAAAATATAAAACAACAAATAGATAAAATGACACAAAGTTAAAAGCTCCAGAAAAACTAAACAATCACAAGATAAAACACTCTGCCAATATATGGGCCCCTAAGCTCACACTAGCTACTATAGTTATAGTGTACGTGTGAGCTAATATAACTTAAAACTGAAATATATTTTATTCAACTCCAGACTAAATTACCTTTTGTTTGATACCACACAAGCCATGTTTTGACTTAAACTCAAATTTTTGAAATCTACCCCCACCCTTAAAAAAACAAAAACTAAAATGTATTTTGTTAAACTCCGGACTCAATTACCTTTTTAAACTCTAATTTTTAAAATATACCCCCACCGTCTTTTTTAAATAAATTAAAATTTATTTTTTTTAACTGCAGACTCAATTACCTTTCGTTTGATATCACACACGCCATATTTTCACATAAACTCTAATTTTTGAAATCTACCCCCACCCTTTTATTTGATTTGTGTTTGGTGGATTTTGTTCATTTTTAAATGGGACCATCTCGACCCAAGACCCAGCCTAGGTACCAAATTTCATTAAAATCGGCCAAGCGGTTTTTGAGTTATGCACGTTGGTCGTTACAGACAGACATACAGACAGACAGACAGACAGACGGCGCAACAAAAAAGTTTCAAAATCATCTGAAACGCAAAGATATATAAAAATTTTTGAAATCGAAGCAACTTTTTTTTTCTCGAAAAAATTAGGATCACCATAGCTCACAATACTATAGTATAGTATAGTCTAACTTATACGCATTTGTAATGACGTCACAAAGTGAGAAAAAAACGTATGGCGTAGATATGTTTGCCAATCAATATTTGGTTAAAAAATTTACTATCGCGTTCAGAAGTTAACAAATATTGATATATGGCAGTTTGCACCGTGTTTGCACCAACTATTTTAAGAAAGAATTAACGATAGGACGTATTCCTTAAAGTGACATTTCCCCTTGGAAAAATATCACTTTAACGAATACTTAGCATTAAGGCTTATACAGGGTGTCCCAGACCACCCGTCCACCCCTTTTAAAATGTAGGGGATGGATTTTTTCAATGATCTAAAAAATGATTGTAGCCATATCGAGTACGGTTTTTCAATTGGTGGTATTTTCATATTTCGGCGCCGACCGGAAGTGGCCTATTCAGGCCTAAAGTGCGTTTTTTTAATAGGGATGTTTATAATTTTGTAATGATTTCGGGTTCTACGCAAGAAAATACGTACCTTTTATTTGAATCATTTTTTTCTTAAACGTCATTATTTTTTTAAATATTCCTATTTGAAAAACGGACTCCAGGCCTAAATAGGCCACTTCCGGTCGACCCCGAAAGTTGAAAACATCTACCACCAATCGAAAGAGAGTACACAATTAATTTTTTGGATGTTTAAAAAACTTTTCCCCTAGGTCTTAAAAGGGGTGGACGGGTGGTCTGGGACACCCTGTATAATCGGTTCAAACGGTCATTAGCAGCACTTATAATATATATATTTTTATTACCGTGCGTAAAGAACTAACTTTTCGCACACTGTCCGGTGCGTAAAATGTGGTTTTTATGCACTACACAGTAAAATTTTTTGTCTACAATGAAAAAAACGTACTTTTCTTGAATAAATTGTTTGACCTTAAAACAATTTGTTTTGAATTAAAATATTTCTTTTTAGTTCAACGCTGCGTTTTTTCTTGAAGTGAGACTTTATTTTTCTTCTTTAATTGTTTTGTTTCAGTATACTCTGTTTTGTAACAAAGCAAATTGTCTTCATATAAGTAATATTTGGCTTCCAGAGAAATTGGTGCCGTACATTACTTCAGTTCCAATTTATATTAAAACAATTTCTGTTTCACATTAAAATAAAGAAGCAATATAGGAATAGGAAAGCACAAATTATTTTACTTCAAAGCAATTTGCTTTAATCCAAGACAATTTTTTTACCGTGTAAGTGCAAATTTTGTTTACGCAATGTGTAAACAAAATAAAAAAAATAAAAAACAAATTTTTCTAATTATTTTAGCTCACACTACTACTATAAGTAGTTTCAGTTTTTTTCAAAAGGGTGGGGGGAAGATTAAAAAAAATTGAGTTTAAATCAAAACATGGCTTTTGTGGTATCAAACGAAAGGTAATTGAGTCTGGAGTTGAATAAAATATATTTCAGTTTTTGATTATATTAGCTCACACTATAACTATAGTACCTAGTGTGAGCTTAGGTGCCCATAGATTGGCAGAGTATTTTTTTTATGCACTGAGTCTGTAATTTTTTTTATGTACTACACAATTAAATACTACTTTATAATATAAAATATTCGGTAGTAGAAAAAATATTGTATGCATCTCATCTGTAAAGTTGTATCTTTTTTATCTCATATGGCATTGTCGCACTCGCCTTATTGTCCGTCAAATTTCCCATTCGTTAAAAAATGGTAACTTTACACACTATATACACACTTGTTGCATAAATTACTATTTTACATACGCAAACATAAATTAATATTGTAGTATTTATTAAGGTATATATTTAAAAATTTAATAACAATTAATACTTATTATTATGATTAATCATGAATAATGACCAAACGCAGCTGATAATTTTAAATATATTGGCTTCAACTGGAAAATAAACAATTTCGAAACGTCATCGCACTTCAAATCGAGAATTTAATACAACGAGCAATAGATGTAACAAAACTACCTAAGTTTACCAAAATGGTAAATAAGAATGGTATAAAATTATTTGAACTTACAGGGCAAATTAAAATACTGACAATTAAGTACTACTACAAGAAAACGTCTTAAACAAATTCATTGAAAATTTGGGAATATATAAGAATTGTATTCACACCGTTATGTTGTTAAAATTTTAAAAACATACGGATGATTTTCGCTACGCGAAAACATCCGTATGTTTATCCCTAAAATGTGTAACTCTCGCTTTGCTTATGCGACAGACTCACGGTCTCAAAAAATTACATATTTTCCTTGATACTTGATCAAGTATCATTTTCTCATAAATGCATTAATATTTTATTCTATAAAATCTATAAAATCCGTTTAGTGGTTCTTTAAATAATAATTGTTATTCCAACTGTTGCTTTAACTTCTGTCCAAGGGCGGATCCAGAAGTGCTTCTCGGGGGCGGGGGGGCTCACTTTAGGTGACATTCTCTGTTGGTAAAAAACGGTACATAATTTTTGAAAAAATTTGCATTTTTATTAGCAAAAACCTTACTTTTTACTTATTTTTTGTATAGTCAAAAAATTCTCGGGGAGGGCAAGTGCCCCTAGTGCCCCCCCCTGGATCCGCTAGTGCTTCTGTCTGCAATAATTTACTTATAAATTCACTGAACCGATTTCAATAATAAAAAAGTATTGCTCTTTGAACAAAACTATTGAAATTTTTCGACAATTTTAAATCCAAGATGTTGGAAAAAAAGTCAAATTTGTCCTTGAAAGGATCACTTCTTTGTATGTTGCGAGGATTTATTTTTTTATGATTAGTACCTCGTTGTGAGTGGTGGATCCAATAAATAAATTCAAAAAAGGGTCGAAAAATTTATCGTAACATAAGAAACAACTATCCTTTATGGAGGGTCAATATTTAGAGTTGGCGGAGAATTTCACCATGATGCTGTTTATTTTATTGTCAGTTTAGTAATAATGAATTTATGAGGAAATGAATGCACATAGAAATGGCAAGGGAATCGCGTAATCTGTAAAACTTTTCCGAAATCAAAAAATTTTCAAAAAATGTAAGAATAAACAGCCTTTTTAAAAATTAAAGTTTTTATGACCGCCATTTTGGATTTTACAATGACGGCAAATTTTAATAGTGATCTTTTAAAAGCAATCAATCTGTTCCACTTTATATTTTATTAAAATCGGTTCGGCAAAAATTTATTTATAAGGAAATTAATACAGACAGGATTTAGAAGACAATCGTTACAACCTGTAAAACAATATAGTTGAAGCAAAAATCAATTTTTAGGGACCGAAATCATTTTTAACGGTTCCTATCTCGTTGTGCTTAACAAAGATAGAGCTTTCTTACAAACAAAAAAATATCCAACATTTCCGACATAATGTTCGATCAATCAATCCCTGCCAACTACTCTTTGCTTTGGTAAAATTGATGTTATAGTTGGAGAGTTATAACGAAAAACATTTTGTCGGGATTTTTTGCCCACCAGGTATATTTGAAAAGCGCTCACTTTTATAAATGGTTTTTTTTCAGACCAAATTGATACTTTCAAATATCTTAAAATTCTTACCATAACATACAAACATTTAACATAATATCAGGATGTAATAATAGCAAACTTTAATAGGTGGTAGAAAAGGTCAAAAGTAGGACTTTTTCTTATTATATTTTGCACTATACTTCTTTGTTTTTTAGATAAAGGGTGCCAAACTTAACAGCTATTATTTTATTTTTTGTTATAACTTCCTTAAAAATCATAACAGAAAATCGACATTTTCTGAAATTATGCATGACAATAAGGGTAATAATTAAATGGTAAAATTATTTGAAAATAAATAGAAATACTCAAAATTAATATCCAAAATAGGGGTTTTTGGATATGGCGAAAGGAATGACAGGGGCACAACCTTAATGAACTATCTAGAGGAAAGACACATGTATGCAATTAATTATTTCTATAGAAAGAAACCGCAACGAAAGTGGACATGGCTTAGCCTGACTACTGAAAAAGCATTGTTAGAGATGTAACAGTCCTAAATAGCTTTACAACAGGCAGTGATCACAGGATGGTCAGAAAGGAAAATTAACAATAAAAATAAACAACTTGACATGAGTAAACCTACAGAAAATAAAGCCATATACAAAGAAATGCTAAATGAACAGCTAACGAACGAAAATATAGATGAAATAAATGATACGCTGATAAGAACTATGACCAACGAATACAACATTCCACTCTATATTGCGTTTATAGACTTTGAAAAAGCTTTTGATAGTATTGAGCACTGGGCAGTAAAAGCATCTTTAATTAGTAGCCGAATAGATCACAGATACACAGATTTAATAGCCAATATATATAGCGAAGCAACAACATCAATCAAAATCCACGAAGGGACCAAGCCAATCCGCATAAGTAGAGGTGTCAGACAGGATGACACAATATCCCCTAAACTATTTAACCAGGCCCTAGAAGATCTTTTTAAAAACTTAGACTGGGAAGAAATAGGCATCAAAGTAAGCGGACAATACTTGAACCACCTAAGATATGCTGACGATATTACCTTAATAACAGATAAGAAAGAGGAACTTATAAAAATGCTGGGAGAACTGGATACAGCAGCTAAAAATATAGGCTTGAGTATGAACTACACTAAAACTAAAATCATAACAAACACAGATGAAGATATCACCAGAATAAACCAAGAAAAAATAGAACAAGTAGATGAATATATATCTGAGACAAATTATTAAACTAAAAAAAGAAAACCAAACAGCTGAAATCAAGAGACGAGTAAGATTGGCCTGGGCAGCATTCGGTAAATTAAGCTACATAATAAAAAATAAAAAATATCCTCAGTACCTTAAAACGAAAGTGTATAACCAATGTATTCTTCCTGTGCTCACATATGGATCCCAGACCTGGACGCTTACAAAATCAAACATGGATAAGGTAACAAAAGTCCTAAGATCCATGGAAAGACAAATGTTACATGTAAAGCTAACAGATAGAAAAAGGAATGAATGGATAAGAAATAAAACAAAAGTAAGGGATGTCAGAATATCAAACTGAAAGACAATCGATGGAACAAATGCATTGTAGACTGGAGACCTTGGCAAAATAAAAGAAGTAGGGGAAGACCCCAAATGAGATAGCGGACAATTTGATGAGACATGCAGGGACTAGATGGATGAACAGGGCGATAGACAGAGAAGAGTGGAAGATATTGGGGGAGGCCTATGTCCAAAGATGGATCGAAGAAAGCTAAATAGATAGATAGATAGACTTAAAATTATTACCAAAAATCGTTAAAATATAGTGCTAAAATATTATTATTTTATATTTGTTTTAAGGGTCCTTTAGACATGTACAAAAATCTATTTCAATTTCTTTTGTGTAAATTTAATAGCTCATAAAAATATTAATTCTTAAAAGAATTGAGAAATTTATACCTATTCCAAAGATTATTTATCCTTAACCTATCTATATTTTCTTGGAAAAAAGCAACGTTGTTCAATTTGATATTTTAAAAGTTCATCGTTTTTCCCTACTTTCCCAACTTAAAAAATGCTATAACTTGGCCAAAATTAATTTGAACTTTTTGTCTGCTTTGGACCTTCCGCACCATCTCTTAAAGATTGGTTCATCATTTAAATTACACCCTGTATTTTAGGTATCATATTTTAATTATATTTTAGCTCACACATATACTATACTATAGTAGTGTGAGCTATGGCGATCCTAATTTTTTCGAGAAAAAAAAAGTTGCTCCGATTTCAAAATTTTTTATATATCTTTGCGTTTCAGATGATTTTGAAACTTTTTTGTCGCGCCGTCTGTCTGTCTGTCTGTCTGTCTGTATGTCTGTCTGTCTGTCTGTCTGTCTGTATGTCTGTCTGTAACGACCAACGCGCATAACTCAAAAACCGCTAGGTCGATTTTAATGAAATTTGGTACCTAAACTGGGTCTTGGGTCGAGATGGTCCCATTTAAAAATGAACAAAATCCACTGAACACAAGCCGAGTAAAAGGGAGGGGGAAGATTTCAAAAATTAGAGTTTATGTGAAAATATGGCGTGTATGATATCAAACGAAAGGTAATTGAGTATGGAGTTAAACAAAATACATTTTAGTTTTTTTTTTTCAAAAAGGGTGGGGGTAGATTTCAAAAATTAGAGTTTACGTGAAAATATGGCGTGTGTGGTATCAAACGAAAGGTAATTAAGTCCGGAGTTAAACAAAATACATTTTAGTTTTTGTTTTTTAAGGGTGGGGGTAGATTTCAAAAATTTGAGTTTAAGTCAAAACATGGGTTGTGTGGTATCAAACAAAAGGTAATTTAGTCTGGAGTTGAATAAGGTATATTTCAGGTTTTAGTTTTATTAGCTCGCACATACACTATAACTATAGTACCTAGTGTGAGCTTAGGGGCCCATATATTGGCAGAGTATTATAAAAGGCCAAGGCCCAAAAGTAGGTATCCATTTCCTGTTTACTGGGTATCCAATCTGAAGGACTGCGTATCCAAATGGATAAACAATATAGTCTAAAAAGATGCCTTGCAGACTGATAGGAACTATGACAAAACTATAGGAAAAAATAAAAAACCCGAAATTGTAATTTACTCCCCATCCCTATACATGTAAAGTTATGTAAAAGTAACATTACCAACTTCCAGAAACGCTAGAGAGCTGTGCTTTGACAGACTGACAGAAACTAAGAGAAATCTATATAATAATTGAGATAAAAGTATAGCCAAGTTCTCCAATATACATTTTAAAATTAAAGGTTTTTACTAGTTTCGAAAAGTTTTTAGCTCACACTACTACTATACTATAGTAGTGTGAGCTATGGTGATCCTAAATTTTTCGAGAAAAAAAAAGTTGCTCCGATTTCAAAATTTTTTACATATCTTTGCGTTTCAGATGATTTTGAAACTTTTTTGTTGCGCCGTCTGTCTGTCTGTCTATCTGTCTGTCTGTCTGTCTGTCTGTCTGTCTGTCTGTCTGTCTGTCTGTCTGTCTGTCTGTCTGTCTGTCTGTCTGTCTGTCTGTCTGTCTGTCTGTCTGTCTGTCTGTCTGTCTGTCTGTCTGTCTGTCTGTCTGTCTGTCTGTCTGTCTGTCTGTCTGTCTGTCTGTCTGTCTGTCTGTCTGTCTGTCTGTCTGTCTGTCTGTCTGTCTGTCTGTCTGTCTGTCTGTCTGTCTGTCTGTCTGTCTGTCTGTCTGTCTGTCTGTCTGTCTGTCTGTCTGTCTGTCTGTCTGTCTGTCTGTCTGTCTGTCTGTCTGTCTGTCTGTCTGTCTGTCTGTCTGTCTGTCTGTCTGTCTGTCTGTCTGTCTGTCTGTCTGTCTGTCTGTCTGTCTGTCTGTCTGTCTGTCTGTCTGTCTGTCTGTCTGTCTGTCTGTCTGTCTGTCTGTCTGTCTGTCTGTCTGTCTGTCTGTCTGTCTGTCTGTCTGTCTGTCTGTCTGTCTGTCTGTCTGTCTGTCTGTCTGTCTGTCTGTCTGTCTGTCTGTCTGTCTGTCTGTCTGTCTGTCTGTCTGTCTGTCTGTCTGTCTGTCTGTCTGTCTGTCTGTCTGTCTGTCTGTCTGTCTGTCTGTCTGTCTGTCTGTCTGTCTGTCTGTCTGTCTGTCTGTCTGTCTGTCTGTCTGTCTGTCTGTCTGTCTGTCTGTCTGTCTGTCTGTCTGTCTGTCTGTCTGTCTGTCTGTCTGTCTGTCTGTCTGTCTGTCTGTCTGTCTGTCTGTCTGTCTGTCTGTCTGTCTGTCTGTCTGTCTGTCTGTCTGTCTGTCTGTCTGTCTGTCTGTCTGTCTGTCTGTCTGTCTGTCTGTCTGTCTGTCTGTCTGTCTGTCTGTCTGTCTGTCTGTCTGTCTGTCTGTCTGTCTGTCTGTCTGTCTGTCTGTCTGTCTGTCTGTCTGTCTGTCTGTCTGTCTGTCTGTCTGTCTGTCTGTCTGTCTGTCTGTCTGTCTGTCTGTCTGTCTGTCTGTCTGTCTGTCTGTCTGTCTGTCTGTCTGTCTGTCTGTCTGTCTGTCTGTCTGTCTGTCTGTCTGTCTGTCTGTCTGTCTGTCTGTCTGTCTGTCTGTCTGTCTGTCTGTCTGTCTGTCTGTCTGTCTGTCTGTCTGTCTGTCTGTCTGTCTGTCTGTCTGTCTGTCTGTCTGTCTGTCTGTCTGTCTGTCTGTCTGTCTGTCTGTCTGTCTGTCTGTCTGTCTGTCTGTCTGTCTGTCTGTCTGTCTGTCTGTCTGTCTGTCTGTCTGTCTGTCTGTCTGTCTGTCTGTCTGTCTGTCTGTCTGTCTGTCTGTCTGTCTGTCTGTCTGTCTGTCTGTCTGTCTGTCTGTCTGTCTGTCTGTCTGTCTGTCTGTCTGTCTGTCTGTCTGTCTGTCTGTCTGTCTGTCTGTCTGTCTGTCTGTCTGTCTGTCTGTCTGTCTGTCTGTCTGTCTGTCTGTCTGTCTGTCTGTCTGTCTGTCTGTCTGTCTGTCTGTCTGTCTGTCTGTCTGTCTGTCTGTCTGTCTGTCTGTCTGTCTGTCTGTCTGTCTGTCTGTCTGTCTGTCTGTCTGTCTGTCTGTCTGTCTGTCTGTCTGTCTGTCTGTCTGTCTGTCTGTCTGTCTGTCTGTCTGTCTGTCTGTCTGTCTGTCTGTCTGTATGTCTGTCTGTCTGTCTGTCTGTCTGTCTGTAACGACCAACGCGCATAACTCAAAAACGGCTTGCCCGATTTTAATGAAATTTGGTACCCAGGCTGGGTTTTGGGTCGAGATGGTCCCATTTAAAAATGAACAAAATCCACCGAATACAAGCCAAATAAAAGGGTGGGGGTAGATTTCAAAAATTAGAGTTTATGTAAAAATATAGCGTGTGTTATATCAAACGAAAGGTAATTGAGTCTGGAGTTAAACAAAATACATTTTAGTTTATTTTAAAAAAAAGGGTGGGAATAAATTTCAAAAATTAGTGTTTAAGTGGAAATATGGCGTGTGTGATATCAAACGAGAGGTAATTGAGTCTGGAGTTAAGCAAAATACATTTTAGTTTTTAAAAAGAGGGTAGATTTGAAAAATTAGAGCTTAAGTCAAAACATGGCTTGTGTGGTATCAAACGAAAGGTAATTGTGTCTGGAGTTCAATAAAATATACTTCAGTTTTTAGTTATATTAGCTTTCACGTAGATACACTATAACTATAGCATCCAGTGTGAGCTTAGGTGCCCATAGATTGGCAGAGTATTTTAAATGTTTTGCGAAATATATTTAAAACGTAAAGTTTGGCACCCGTGAATAAAGAAAATAAATTTTTTTCGTGGATAATCGGGTGTAGAAAGGTTTTGTTCCTCTTGTGTTTTTCCGTGGGCAGCTCGAATGCTGTACACCCACGGGGGTTCAAGATCTAATGGCCACCCATTAAGTGTTGACAGTTAACTGTTTCGTGCTTAAGGAACCCTTCAGAACCGTGCATGGTCAATGTACACCTTTGTAAAGTTGGACAGACGGCATATAAATTTCATCTTACGATATTGATAAGAGAAATGAAAAATAATGCCTGCAATACGGTATGCTTTAAGCACAAGTGGCGACATCTACCGAATACAAAAGAAACTATGCTCATGGAATAATACAAGAGAAACAAAACCTTTTTATATACGTTTAGCCAAGAAAAATTTTTGTTTTTTTTTAAATATTTAGCCTTGGAATTGGACACTGATTCAAAAATAAAATGTTAATTAGTCAACTAAGTGTAATTCATTTAATAACTACCCATTATTTGCCTTTGCCAACCCCTTACAACTGATGTTATTATCACTGGACTTTAATAATAATGTAATTTAATTAAAGTGCCTTTTTATCGCTAAAGTATGTAGCTCTCGCTCCCCTCATGCTAAAAACTTATTGCTTAAAAAAAAATATTAATGTCACTTTTATCCTTTGGCGTGTAAAATGCTAATATTAGTTTTTGCCAAACATTCTGCCTAATATATAATCCAAAGAATTAACCTAGGAAGAATTAAATAGACACTGACTTAAAAATGACATCTGCTATTTTGCAAATTTTATTCTGCTCTTTAAAATGAAAGTATACTATACTATAGTTAAATGTGGCATTTGCGAATTTCTTATCTATAAACCGACAATTTTTAATTTTGGTTACTTTGTTAAGCGCGCTCTATAAAAATGATAAAACTGTTGACTGATTACTATGTAAAAAGGTTCGAGTAAGCGAATGGTGTAACTTCCGTCAAAATCTGACGTATGGTTTTGAAGATATCGTAATTTTTTAAATAAAAATACATGAAGTTTATTGAGCTTTTTAAATATTTTGGGATAAATATCAAAAACTATCGGTCCAAGATAATTTATTTTATAATGAAACGAATTGTAGCTCCGGCTCCTCTCATGCTACAGACTCAATGCATCAAAAAAAGTTTTAATTTCAACCAATTTGTGTATAAGATTCTATTTCGTTAACGTTTTACAAATATTTTTCGCGGTATTTGAACAAAAAATAAACCTAGAAACTAAAATTTTGTAATAACTTAAAAATGACATATGTCATTTTATAGATTTTTGTCTCTTCTTTAACATGAAATTAGTCATATTATTATTGGAATTATATTTCAAAAAATATTTGCAAATTCCTTTAATTTTATACGATTTTTATTAATTTTGGACCGTTTTGATAAATGTTAAGTGCCCTACACCAGCGCCCTCGACATTAAGGTTCAAACTATAAATAAAGTTTTATGTAGAAAGGTTCGGTGAAGTGAGTAGTGTAATTTTTGTCCAATTCGGACCTACTGTTTTAAAGATATCGCGATTTTTGTAAAAATGCGTGTTATTTCCGTTGTAATTTTTGCGTGTTTTTTAGTATTTATTTTTCAAACTCAAAAACGGTACATCTTAGAAAAGTCGAACTTTTTTTAAAAAATATTTTGGTATTTTCTTTAAAAGATAGCAGTTCGAGAACTGTCAAAAAGTGTAAGGGCAAAAAAATTTCTCGATTCAGTATTTTTGACTGCAAAAACCTTGCATAGTTTTTGAAAAATCCTCAAAACTCAAAAACCAAAAACTAATTTAAAAAACCAACTATACGGTTACCGAACACTCCCTTAGGTCCGCAAATGTTTAAAATTTGGTTAAAATCCATTAAACAGTTTTGGAGTAATGACCAGATATATTTTAAAAAACGGCAAATAAACAGTGAAATTCTGACCAATTTTATTGTACAGTGAAAATGCGTCACTGCAGGGATTCAGAAGAGCCCCAAAATGGGGCACTTGACTTTTTCCGATCTGGCTGAAAAACAATAGGCTTCCTGACCACACACAAGAGTACACTTGTGCAAAATCTCAAGTTTCTAGAATAATCCCCTGGACACTTATGGTGTGCCAACGGAGGTACATCAAAAAAAGTCACTTTTTGACGGTTTTTCCCCTATTTCCCCTACTTGAAATTTTCTGATTTGACCCAAAATTGACATTTTTGGTCTCCCGTAAGTTCAGTGCGCCAAATTCCTTTTACGTCGAAGCGTTCCCGAGTAAGCGTCAAAATTCGAGCGCGAGACACTAGGGGTGCTAGGGACGGAATAAAAAAAAATAAAAAAATAATGTTACGGCCGAGGCGGCTCAAGTAATTGATTTTCGCCACAAGCGAAAATCAATAAATATTGATTTTCTTTTTTCAAAAATAATCTGAGGGCACGGCAGTGCCTCGTCAAGTTCGCGCTGCCGTAACATCTTTTCTTGAAACATTTCAGCCCATATTTCACCTATCTAAAACTCTACTTCGGAATCAGAGACAAAATAAAAAGAGACTGCCGAAAAGATAGGTCTGCGCAGCCAACAAGTTCCAGTAGCGCACAGCGCTGCAATCGCGGACTATGTTTCTATTTGTATTTATAATTGATTTTATTCTGTTCCATTGGGGCCGTTTATAAATTACGTAAAACTTTGAGAAAATTGTCTATAACATAACACAGGATATAAGTCATTGTTTTATAAAGGAATCAGATTGTATAACAAATTACCATTAGACATCAAAAATTGCAAATCAAATAATATGTTTAAGAGAAAACTTAAGAAGTACTTGTTGCCTAGTCAGCCTGTAAGCCTGATTGTTTATGTAAACCGTTGGTACCATATTATATTATTTTGTTATTTTAGTATCCATATAATTTTTTTGGTGTGTTTTAGTATAGTAACCTTTTCTCATAAAGAAATATGATATCAATGTTTTTTTTTTAGGATAGGATGTAAAACATTCTACAGTATTGTGTAAGTACTTGATAAAGCTGTGTGTTACTAGATTATTCTTTTAGTAGGTAGGTATAGTTAGTTCTGTTGGGAATGATACAGGAATGCTTGTATCGGTATTATTAGAGAAATATTTGAATATAGCCACGCTATAATTGTGCCAGGCAGAATTTTGACACCTTCACATTGTAATATCAGCTGTGATCTTTCAACACATGGCCTTTGTTTACTATATGAACCGGAATAAATAGTGCCTTCTTTTATTAATTAAAAATAAACGACGATAGTTTTAAATTCGACTTTGGTGTGAATTTTGAAGGATTAACTGTCAGTTTTCAATGTGAATGTGTCAAAATAATGCCTGGCACAATTATAGCCTGGCTATATTTATCTAATAATACCGAAACACCATTATAAGCATTCCTGTATCATTCCCAACAGAACTAACTATACCTACCTACTAAAAGAATAATCTAGTAACACACAGCTTTATTAAGTACTTACACTGTACTGTAAAATGTTTTTAATCCTATCCTAGAAAAAAAACATTGCCACCATATTTCTTTATGAGAAAAGGTTACTATACTAACACACACCAAGAAAATAATATGGAGACTAAAATAACAAAATATTATATAATATGGTACCAAGGGTTTACTTAAACAATCAGGCTGACTAGGCAACAAGTACTTCTTAAGTTTTCTCTTAAACATATTATTTGATTTGCAATTTTTAATGTCTAATGGTAGTTTGTTATTCTATGTAAAACAATGACTTATATCCTAATTTAGTATTTATACTATTTAAATAAAAATTGCTGTTATTACTTGTTGCATAGGTATGAACATCTGTAACATTCATCAATCAATGTTAATAGAAGTTGCAACCAAAAAAATAAATAAATAATACAAGTATTCTACCCATACTACAAATTGCAATTCATTTTTAAAAGCAAGTTACAAGTATATTGTAAACGCAGTCGAGTCAGATCTAACCTCAAATTCTTGGTTTGTTTTTCTGGAATTTTCAGATGCAAAAATTTTGCTACAAAATAACTTTTTCACTACAAAGGAGATCTGTTTTGTGTTAAAGCGTGTTGTGTTATTAGACAAAACTATTCTTGTTTTTGTGACTAAGACAAGGTAAGAAAGGTAATTTATGTTATTGAAGTTAGGGTCGATTTATATACTTGTTATTCTAAAAGTTTATTCATGTTTTTCAAGAAGATTTTCGGGTACTCCCTTCAATCATTTTGTTTCTCATTTTTAAGGCATAAGTTCTGCTTTAATACTTCTTAATAAAAAACAGATGTTTTTAAAGCTTTTTAATTCTTTTATCCTTTGGGGCCAGGCAAATATATACAGATTGACACTGAACATATACATTGGTTTGAGATAAAATGTGTCAACTTAGTATTGGTGCATTGTAAGCCTTTTTACTTCAAAATATCATTTGTAGGTGATAGGGTCTCATTAGCCCTTGGACATTTGGTAATTTTGCTTTGACTAATAGTTGTGGAAAGGGCCCAACTTAATTTTATATCTCGTGAACACCGGGAATAAGGATCTGAGAATGCATTAAGCAGTAAATTTTTTTGATTAGATGTTGTGTGTAAAGACACTTGAGTAGGCAGATTTAGTTTTACAACGGTCTTATAGGTGAACCTTGAAATTGTTTTCATATTTGTTTTTTTAAAGTGCACACAAGAGAATTCTTTACTGAGTTGAGTGCAGAGTTTAAAACTTAGGTTCTATACATTATTATAGTGATACAGTAAATAAGTGCTAACGTTACTTATTCCCTTAAGTAATAATTTTGAACAAATATACTAACATCGGTTGTTTTCGAACATAAATATTTTTTTTTACCTTTTCCTAAACTGATTGGTTTTTTGCAATGACGATTTTTTGTACTTTATGATTCTTAAGTAAATTTAATTTTCATAATTTTTTTTGTATAGTAAATCAATTTTTTTAGCTTATTTACTTTTCACATTGCCACAGTTTTGGGAGAGGAGAGGGAATTGACAACTGTTTTTTAAAGGAAAAGAACAAAAACTGTTGCATGACAACTCGAATAAGATTTTTCTGGTGTTGATTTTATAAAAAAAAATAAAATCATTAATAGGAGCTGCAACCCCACTTAAACATTTTGAATTTTTTTTTGAAAATATTTTTTTAAATATTTTTTTTAAATATTTTTTTTAAGGAAGGAAACTTGATTTTCTTGTTGGAAAATTTTCTTTTTGGTGCATAGTAGTACCTTGCCCTACAATGGTTTTACCAGTTTATTTAAATATTTTTTTCTGAAATAAAATATAATATCATTTCAAACACTCGCGTTTTAACAACCTATCATCATTTAATTTTTTTTCTCCCTACTCCAAAGTACCATCAGGGTAGAGTAATATTTTGGAAATTTTAGTGAGCCAATTCATTTTTCTTATTATTGGGCTACTGTGGTCGACACCAAAAATTACAAAAAAAAATTTTTTTGGACACCTTCCGGTACGATGCTAGGGTCTTCTTGACCATGGTTTGCATCAATTTAGTTAAAATTTTGGGAATTTCATTTTAACGATTATTAGAGAGTTGCAGTCCTACCAAGACGTTATTTGTGTAAATTTTTTATTACCATCGGTAATTTTTTTTTAAATTTTCTTTAAATTTTTTTTAATTACACACAACATTCTTACTAGTCTAATTCGACGCAATTTCAGCGAGCGGTTTTTTTTAATTGAGCATATTTTACGATTTCTATAACATGAACATCTGTTCCGATGTTATTGCGTTCGCTTATATATTAAGGGATGATGTTGCTTTAAGCAATGCATGTTTCGTGTAAACTCAGAATAGGTAAGCAGGTTAAGGTGGGTTTTGATTTATTCTTTGTAGAAAAATCATTGTATACGGTGATTTGGGTTTTTTTTGAGGAGTTTATTAGTGGAGCCGTTCTGCGATAGCAGGAGTATACCCTAGCGTTAACTGTGTACAACAGCTTTGGATTTTTTTGTTATAGGTAGTCTGTTGTACGTTCCATTTAGGGATAAATTTACCTATTCGGTTGCTGAGGTAAACAAACATCACTTAATTTTAAGTTTAATCCAGTTCAGCTAGGATAAGCGCAATTATTTTTTTTTTGGTTTTACTCACGCTGGAGTGGAACATAAGACCTGAACACTGCCAAAACTCTTGTCTCTCTTTTATTTTTTTTTAAATTTTTTATGGCTACTTGTTAATTCTAATTTAGGATTTAAGTAGTTATTTCTCTCTGCAGGGTTGGACGTCATAGTTGGTTGTACAAATACTTAATATAAAATATGCTTACATTTTTAAATGCAAATAAATTTTATTTTCTTACTGCTCCGGTGTTTTTCGGTTTTGTTCGCGTCTGCCCGTATTTAAGTTTTATATTTTCTACATTTGTGAGAAAATTTATAGTGATTTTCACTAGGGAGTTTAAAGTGAACTTTGTGTTTGTTATTGCGTGGTTTAGTTTTTATAATTGGGAGGTATAATTAAGAGTTTTAAAGTTTAAAGTTTTAATATAAAAGGCACCATGGCTATTTCTTCGAGTCGGTTGTCGGACATAAGGTACTTAGTCAAGGACGAGTTAATCTACGAATTAACATGGAGAGGCATAGCCATTGGATCGGTGGAAGAAATGAAGCAACAGCTCATGCTGATTAAGCAAAGAGAAAAGACTGATGCAAGTATGAGATACCCTCCGTATCCCTTTACGTTTGGCCAGGATGCTTTTAGCTGCATGAAGTAGCTTGATAGTCTGGTACCGCTGGTAGAGAAGTTCTCTGGTACGAGTAAAGGGGGAGAGTTTAGGAAAATTGCTGTAAGGTTGGAACACGTGTTAGCCAGGATTAACAACATGAATCCGTCCAACTTTGAAGAAAGTCAAACGAAAGGCGTACTGGTTGCGGAAACCTTGAGTTTGATTGGGAGGTTGCAGAGCCAAGCAACAGATTTATTGAGAGTTGGCGTTGCCTCAGATGATGATGAAGCATCTGAAACCCAATCAACGAGTCGAAGCTCAGATCACTCGACAAATGTTGGCAACATTCCCAGCCAGTCTCAACTCCCGCAACCACAGCACTCGAGCATACAAAGAACAGCTCAACAGCCTACGAATCAACCGTCGGTCATTGCTTCAGTGCAAATGCAAGTGCTAGCGAACCCAACTCAAGCACCAATACAGGCACCACCCCCAATGCTAATTCAGAATGACCGTGCATCAGCTTTTCATTATCAACAACCGTCCACCGTTCCTTTGAGTTTAGTTGCCCTCCAAATTAGCATAGCACCAATTGCTCAGTCACGACCATTTTCATGTTCGTCGCCAGTACCAATGTCAAGTGATCCTGGTACTTCATATCATGTTGCAACTGTACCTCCGCATAAGTGGAACTTAAAGTTTACAGGCGAGAGGGGTACGATCTCCTTCACCGCATTTTTTGAGAGAGTGGACGAGTTAAGTCAGGCGAGAGGAGTTAGCAAAAAGGTTCTACTGAACTCAGGCATTGATCTTTTTGAAAAGTCAGCCTATACTTTTTATAAAGATGTTCGAAGAGAAGTCCATACATGGGAACAGCTGGAACAGAGGTTCATGGCAGAATATCTTCCTTCTTCATATGGCGAGAAGCTATTGAAGGAGATCCAAAAACGTAAACAAGGCCCTGGAGAGTCTATAGGGACCTATATTGCTGTCATGAACACATACTTCCAAAGACTTGGCTGTCCTGTTTCTGAAGAGGCGAAATTAGCCATCGTCTTCAGAAATATCGCGGACATCTATAAAAATGGGTTGATTGCTACTGAGGTCAATAGCCTATCACATTTAAAGGATCTGTGTCGTAGAATAGACTAGAGATATGGTTTAGAAGAGGAGAATTTTACACCTAGGAAAAACCAATCTATTGAACCTGACTTAGCCTACGTTGACGTAGAGAGCGATAATGACGATTTTCCAACAGGGATCGATACAATTCAGATATCAGGCGCCGGGACATCGAACCAACAGAATTTAAATCATCCTGCTAATAGATTCGACAGAAATAGGCAACAGCCAGGAAGCAATTTCTCTGGTAGAGCTGATAGAGATAGACAGCAACCAGCTAGTGGTCAGTCTAGTGAAAATGATAGGGATAGACAACCACCACAAGGTGCTAGACCTGGTGGGGCGAACAGGGACGTTGTTTGTTATAGATGCAATCAAACAGGGCACATGGCAATCGGGTGCGCATTACCTAGAGGTAAGCAGTGTTATTCGTGTGGTCAGGCAGGGGTAACAGTCAGAGAATGTCGTAATTGTAATCGTCAGGGAAACGGACCCAGGCGCTCGTAGGTGGTCGACCTTCGAGTCAGCCTGAACAAGCATCGACCGATAGGCTAACGTACGTTTTAGATTATGTGATAAGTCATGCTCGTAAAGATGAGAGGCCTTATTTAGAAGTGGATGTGCTCGGAAATAAGTTATTAGGTTTGTTGGATTCCGGGGCTTCACGTACCTTTTTAGGGAATCATGGTTGGTCAATCATCGAGAGGTTTGGTTTTTCACTTGATACGACAAAGAAGACCAGTTGTATTGTGGCAAATTGTCAAAGCACGAGTAGTATTGGGACAGTGCAGCTTCCTATGCGAGTTCAAGATAAATTTAGGTTAATAGAGGTCGTCGTGGTTCCTGAGTTGCCGCACACTTTGATTTTGGGATTAGATTTTTGGATTTCGATGGGTATAGTACCGAACCTAAGTACTAATGAGTGGCACTTTGCCGATAATAAAGATGTGATTTGTTCTTTGGAAACATCAGACCAACAAACTACTCTTACCCCTTATGAATCAGAACGACTAGAGGAATTGGTCGTTAAATATAAGACTATTATGGGTGACTCACTAGGATGTACAGACAGGGTAGAGCATAAGATTACAACAAATGCAGCACCGATAAGACAACGTTCATATAAGGTCTCACCGGTTATTCAGAAACTTATTGATGACGAAATCGACGAAATGTTGAAACTTGATGTTATAGAACGGAGTAGTAGTTCATGGGCTTTACCAGTGGTAATGGTACAAAAAAAAAACACAAAGAAATATCGTTTCTGCGTAGACTACCGCAAATTGAACTCAGTGACGGCGCGTGATAGTTATCCTTTACCACTCGTATCCGAGACTCTTGACAAGTTGAAAGATGCTAAATACTTGTCAACTTTAGATATCAAAAGCGCTTATTGGCAAGTGCCAATGGAAGAATCATCGAAGCCACTAACAGCATTCATCTGTCGACGAGGTCTCTTCCAATTTAAGTGTTTACCTTTTGGTCTTCATAATGCACCTGCAACTTGGCAGAGACTCATAGATAGCATCATAGGAAACGATTTAGACCCCTACGTGTACGGATATCTCGATGACCTCGTAATTGTCACACAGAGTTTTTCTGAACATCTTAGAATTCTTGAGGAAGTCCTACGAAGATTGCAGAATGCAAAGATAACGGTAAGTTGGGAAAAATGCCAACTGTGTAGGCCAGAAATGACTTATTTAGGTTTCGTAGTGGACCGTCGAGGCATCCGAGTTGACCTTAATAAAATTAGAGCCATGTTAGAGCTCCAGAGGCCAAGAACTGTCAGAGAAGTCCGTAGAGTTGTAGGTATAATTTCCTAGTATAGACGTTTCATAGAGAATTTTTCAGCGATAATAGCTCCAATTACAGCTCTAAGTAAGAAAAATGAAAAGTTCGATTGGACTCCAGACTGCGAAAAGGCATTTATCAAGATTAAGGAACTTTTAGTGACTGCACCGATTCTTACATGTCCAGATTATACCAAAGAATTTGTCATTCAAACAGACGCATCAGGATATGGAATAGGAGCATGTTTAACGCAACCTTATCCTGAGGGAGACAAAGTCATATGCTATTTGAGTCGATCTTTGACTAAGCAAGAACGTGTTTACACGACCACCGAGCGAGAATGTTTGGCATTGGTTTGGGCGATAGAGAAGCTCCGGCCTTATATTGAGGGGATCTCATTTAAGGTCATAACAGATCGTTTTAGCTTAAAATGGCTTCATAGCTTGAAAGAGCCCAGTGGAAGACTTGCTCGTTGGTCTGTAAAACTGCAGCAATATGACTTTGAAGTAATCCATCGGAAAGGGAAAGATTTAGTTGTCCCGGACATGTTGTCTTGTGCAGTACCCATGATTGACACAATTTCGCAACCCAGAGACGCTTTGACAGCAATTAAAGATCGATGGTACCAAAAGATGGTAAAGAGGGTCGTAGAATCACCGTTAAAATTTATGAATCGGAGATACAATGATAATTAGTTGTATAAATATGTCAAACAAGAATACCCTCAATTTTCACCATCTAACGAATATTGGAAAGAGGTAGTCCCTAAAGATCATAGGCGTAGAATTATTGGAGAAGCTCACGATCCTCCTACCGCAGGACATATGGGTGTGTATAAAACCTTCCACAGACTGGCAGAAAAATATTATTGGCCAAAAATGCGCCAGGACGTGGCAACTTTGTAAAGAAATGCTATGTCTGTGCAGCTCATAAAGGTGATACACAAGGTGTATCTGATCAGATGATATCTCACCCAAAACCAACTCGTCCTTGGGAAATTATTTCAACAGATTTATGTGGACCCTTACCTCGTTCGACAAAGGGTAATTGCTGGATTCTCGTCGTTACGGACTATTTGAGTAAGTTTTCCTTAGTTTTTCCAGTGCGAACAGCCCCTACTCAAGCTGTTGTCAAGCATCTTGAGGAGCAAGTATTTATGGTCTTCGGAGTACCCCGTTTGATACTTTGTGATAATGGCCCTCAATACAAAAGTAACGAGTTTAAGCGTTTTGCTGAGAGTTATCAGATTAAAATTCAGTATCATCCGTATTATCACCCCAGAGCGAATCCAACAGAAAGGACGAATCGTACGTTAAAAACCATGTTATGTTGTTATGTGAAAGACAACCACAGGAAGTGGGACGAACAAATACATAAACTTGCCTGCGCGATTCGTACTGCAACCCATGAGACAACCAGGATGTCTCCTTTCTTTGTTAATTTTGGTAGGAATATGTGTTTATCAGGAAAAGATTACTCCAACCCAATTTTGTTATCTGAAGAGAATGGTGTACAATCCGCAGCTGAAAGTAAGAACGAAGGTTTCCGGAAGCTCTATGCTGATGTTAAGAGAAGGTTAGAGGTGGCAGGAGAGAATAACGTAGTTCAGTATAATTTGCGCACAAGGGTACCCAACTTTGTTATGGGTCAGCGTGTTTGGAAGAAGAATTATGTGTTGTCAGATGCTGCGAAGTTTTTCTCGAAGAAGTTAGCACCGAAATTCGTTGGTCCTTATGTGATTAGGAATAAAATTTCTCCATGGATATTTGAGTTGCTCCGATTTCAAAAATTTTTATATATCTTTGCGTTTCAGATGATTTTGAAACTTTTTTGTTGCGCCGTCTGTCTGTCTGTCTGTCTGTCTGTCTGTCTGTCTGTCTGTCTGTCTGTCTGTCTGTCTGTCTGTCTGTCTGTCTGTCTGTCTGTCTGTCTGTCTGTCTGTCTGTCTGTCTGTCTGTCTGTCTGTCTGTCTGTCTGTCTGTCTGTCTGTCTGTCTGTCTGTCTGTCTGTCTGTCTGTCTGTCTGTCTGTCTGTCTGTCTGTCTGTCTGTCTGTCTGTCTGTCTGTCTGTCTGTCTGTCTGTCTGTCTGTCTGTCTGTCTGTCTGTCTGTCTGTCTGTCTGTCTGTCTGTCTGTCTGTCTGTCTGTCTGTCTGTCTGTCTGTCTGTCTGTCTGTCTGTCTGTCTGTCTGTCTGTCTGTCTGTCTGTCTGTCTGTCTGTCTGTCTGTCTGTCTGTCTGTCTGTCTGTCTGTCTGTCTGTCTGTCTGTCTGTCTGTCTGTCTGTCTGTCTGTCTGTCTGTCTGTCTGTCTGTCTGTCTGTCTGTCTGTCTGTCTGTCTGTCTGTCTGTCTGTCTGTCTGTCTGTCTGTCTGTCTGTCTGTCTGTCTGTCTGTCTGTCTGTCTGTCTGTCTGTCTGTCTGTCTGTCTGTCTGTCTGTCTGTCTGTCTGTCTGTCTGTCTGTCTGTCTGTCTGTCTGTCTGTCTGTCTGTCTGTCTGTCTGTCTGTCTGTCTGTCTGTCTGTCTGTCTGTCTGTCTGTCTGTCTGTCTGTCTGTCTGTCTGTCTGTCTGTCTGTCTGTCTGTCTGTCTGTCTGTCTGTCTGTCTGTCTGTCTGTCTGTCTGTCTGTCTGTCTGTCTGTCTGTCTGTCTGTCTGTCTGTCTGTCTGTCTGTCTGTCTGTCTGTCTGTCTGTCTGTCTGTCTGTCTGTCTGTCTGTCTGTCTGTCTGTCTGTCTGTCTGTCTGTCTGTCTGTCTGTCTGTCTGTCTGTCTGTCTGTCTGTCTGTCTGTCTGTCTGTCTGTCTGTCTGTCTGTCTGTCTGTCTGTCTGTCTGTCTGTCTGTCTGTCTGTCTGTCTGTCTGTCTGTCTGTCTGTCTGTCTGTCTGTCTGTCTGTCTGTCTGTCTGTCTGTCTGTCTGTCTGTCTGTCTGTCTGTCTGTCTGTCTGTCTGTCTGTCTGTCTGTCTGTCTGTCTGTCTGTCTGTCTGTCTGTCTGTCTGTCTGTCTGTCTGTCTGTCTGTCTGTCTGTCTGTCTGTCTGTCTGTCTGTCTGTCTGTCTGTCTGTCTGTCTGTCTGTCTGTCTGTCTGTCTGTCTGTCTGTCTGTCTGTCTGTCTGTCTGTCTGTCTGTCTGTCTGTCTGTCTGTCTGTCTGTCTGTCTGTCTGTCTGTCTGTCTGTCTGTCTGTCTGTCTGTCTGTCTGTCTGTCTGTCTGTCTGTCTGTCTGTCTGTCTGTCTGTCTGTCTGTCTGTCTGTCTGTCTGTCTGTCTGTCTGTCTGTCTGTCTGTCTGTCTGTCTGTCTGTCTGTCTGTCTGTCTGTCTGTCTGTCTGTCTGTCTGTCTGTCTGTCTGTCTGTCTGTCTGTCTGTCTGTCTGTCTGTCTGTCTGTCTGTCTGTCTGTCTGTCTGTCTGTCTGTCTGTCTGTCTGTCTGTCTGTCTGTCTGTCTGTCTGTCTGTCTGTCTGTCTGTCTGTCTGTCTGTCTGTCTGTCTGTCTGTCTGTCTGTCTGTCTGGCTGTCTGGCTGTCTGTCTGTCTGTCTGTCTGTCTGTCTGTCTGTCTGTCTGTCTGTCTGTCTGTCTGTCTGTCTGTCTGTCTGTCTGTCTGTCTGTCTGTCTGTCTGTCTGTCTGTCTGTCTGTCTGTCTGTCTGTCTGTCTGTCTGTCTGTCTGTCTGTCTGTCTGTCTGTCTGTCTGTCTGTCTGTCTGTCTGTCTGTCTGTCTGTCTGTCTGTCTGTCTGTCTGTCTGTCTGTCTGTCTGTCTGTCTGTCTGTCTGTCTGTCTGTCTGTCTGTCTGTCTGTCTGTCTGTCTGTCTGTCTGTCTGTCTGTCTGTCTGTCTGTCTGTCTGTCTGTCTGTCTGTCTGTCTGTCTGTCTGTCTGTCTGTCTGTCTGTCTGTCTGTCTGTCTGTCTGTCTGTCTGTCTGTCTGTCTGTCTGTCTGTCTGTCTGTCTGTCTGTCTGTCTGTCTGTCTGTCTGTCTGTCTGTCTGTCTGTCTGTCTGTCTGTCTGTCTGTCTGTCTGTCTGTCTGTCTGTCTGTCTGTCTGTCTGTCTGTCTGTCTGTCTGTCTGTCTGTCTGTCTGTCTGTCTGTCTGTCTGTCTGTCTGTCTGTCTGTCTGTCTGTCTGTCTGTCTGTCTGTCTGTCTGTCTGTCTGTCTGTCTGTCTGTCTGTCTGTCTGTCTGTCTGTCTGTCTGTCTGTCTGTCTGTCTGTCTGTCTGTCTGTCTGTCTGTCTGTCTGTCTGTCTGTCTGTCTGTCTGTCTGTCTGTCTGTCTGTCTGTCTGTCTGTCTGTCTGTCTGTCTGTCTGTCTGTCTGTCTGTCTGTCTGTCTGTCTGTCTGTCTGTCTGTCTGTCTGTCTGTCTGTCTGTCTGTCTGTCTGTCTGTCTGTCTGTCTGTCTGTCTGTCTGTCTGTCTGTCTGTCTGTCTGTCTGTCTGTCTGTCTGTCTGTCTGTCTGTCTGTCTGTCTGTCTGTCTGTCTGTCTGTCTGTCTGTCTGTCTGTCTGTCTGTCTGTCTGTCTGTCTGTCTGTCTGTCTGTCTGTCTGTCTGTCTGTCTGTCTGTCTGTCTGTCTGTCTGTCTGTCTGTCTGTCTGTCTGTCTGTCTGTCTGTCTGTCTGTCTGTCTGTCTGTCTGTCTGTCTGTCTGTCTGTCTGTCTGTCTGTCTGTCTGTCTGTCTGTCTGTCTGTCTGTCTGTCTGTCTGTCTGTCTGTCTGTCTGTCTGTCTGTCTGTCTGTCTGTCTGTCTGTCTGTCTGTCTGTCTGTCTGTCTGTCTGTCTGTCTGTCTGTCTGTCTGTCTGTCTGTCTGTCTGTCTGTCTGTCTGTCTGTCTGTCTGTCTGTCTGTCTGTCTGTCTGTCTGTCTGTCTGTCTGTCTGTCTGTCTGTCTGTCTGTCTGTCTGTCTGTCTGTCTGTCTGTCTGTCTGTCTGTCTGTCTGTCTGTCTGTCTGTCTGTCTGTCTGTCTGTCTGTATATCTGTCTGTAACGACCAACGCGCATAACTCAAAAACCTCTTGCCCGATTTCAATGAAATTTGGTACCTAGGCTGGGTCTTGGGTCGAGATGGTCCCATTTAAAAATGAACAAAATCCACCGAACACAAGCCAAATAAAAGGGTGGGGGTAGATTTAAAAAATTAGAGTTTATGTGAAAATATGGCGTATGTGATATCAAACGAAAGGTAATTGAGTTTGGAGTTAAACAAAATATATTTTAGTTTTTTTTAAGGGTGGGGGTAGATAGATTTCAAAAATTACAGTTTACGTAAAAATATGGGGTGTGTGATATCAAACGAAAGGTAATTTAGTCCGGAGTTAAACAAAATATATTTTAGTTTTTGTTTTTTAAGGGTGGGGGTAGATTTCAAAAATTTGAGTTTAAGTCAAAACATGGCTTGTGTGGTATCAAACGAAAGGTAATTTAGTCTGAGCTTGAATAAAATTTATTTTAGTTTTTAGTTATATCAGCTCACACGTACGCTATAACTATAGTAGATACCTAGTGTGAGCTTAGGGGCCCATATATTGGCAGAGTATTTCATTTGTTGTTCTTCGTAGGGCTTAATTAACGTGACCATTCGTTATAGTATACGTGTAAGCTAAAAATAAAATAGCATAAAGTATTTTCTGTATACGTAATAACTGTTTGTTATATTTTATAATGAACAATATCTATATGGGGTTCATCTTGCCAAATAATGAAATAAAAAAAAAAGGTTTTAACTTCAATAAATTTTATTTCACAGGAAGAATTTTCCGTGACAATATTCTTCTACAGTTTTATATTTTCACTAATTTTAAACCTCTTTTAAAAATATTCTTTTTATCCCTAATATGCGCCTATTTGGCTTTTAAACCACTTTTAAAAATATTCGTTATATTCCTAATATGCGCATATTTACTAGCTAAACCTAAACCTAGAGTCGAATAAGCCTTAATTAAAATGGATCTTACTTGAAAAATTAATAACCACAGTCCAGTCAAACTTTTTTTTATCTGTACATCCAAATTTTTCCAACTATTTGTCAAGTCTCTAACTCTGATTAGAATCCTTATTCGTCGAAATTCATACTTCTGAGCATAGTTCTAATTCGCCACAATTCTTAACTTGGGATTAATTCTAATTCGTCAGAATTCTTAATTCTGTTTATAATTCTGATACGTGACGATTCCCTCCAGAATTCTTTTGGAGACCTAAAAGAAAAACAGGTTTTTGGAACACACCTTAAGGCAACTAGGCAGAGGACTAAATGATTGGGTAATTGATTACTTCTAATTAATAATAAAAAAACAAAAATTAAATAATTCAACTGATAAATTACTAAAATTAATGAAAATTTACTATAGTTATGCTTTAGTAATTTAATGTTCAAATTTGTCAAATAAATGGCCATTAACTATGACAATCTGAACAGCCCAACTGTCAATTAGTTAATATCATTACTATTATTATTATTTTACCTACAAACGATTGATAAAGAAAAATAGAGATTTTGACTAGCGTGAACGCCCCTTAACATATAACGAAAATTAATAATCAAAAGTGACTACCATTTAATCCTATATATATATATTTTTTCTAAAACAAGAAGCAATAAGCTGTTTAAAGAAAAATTGGCCAAACTGAGTCGTAATTAGCTTATAGAAAATCAAAATTTATGAAGTAAATTAGGAAATATGGACTTACCAATTTAGGTCGGGCTGCGAATCACAAAAAGAAAACTTCTTTTAAACACAAAACCCAGTTTTAAATATCCCTCTGGGATCGTTTTACTGACGTAAAAATAACTTAGCTTTTGGTTTAAAATATATAAAAAATCTTTTAGAGATTTGCTTCCTGCGCTTCTCACAGCATGGAAGTTTGTAAAAATGTCCCTCCTAAAGGGTTTCCATTCTCCTTTATAGGTTCGCATCCCCCCCCAAAAGTGATCCATAAATCCATAAAATTCGCGAATTTTCGAGATTTTTAAAGAAATGAAAAACAGAGACAACAAGATAAAAACTAATGAGAAATAAGGATCGGAACACTCTTCCAGAAAGTGTGTTTCCGGTTGCCATCTTTATTTCCAATCCAAGAATTAATCAAAATTCACACCTAAAGTTAACACTCTTAGAGCACACATGTGTAAGAAAAGGACAAAGAAACTAAAGCCGTACAAGTGGTCAATTTTGGAGCCTTCGAAATTGCGTACCATGTTTCAGAAAAATTACCATATTGCCATGTCTTAAACAAAGTGTTTCCATTTCAGGAAAAGTACTCTTGAAAATAAAAAAATGAAAGGGTCTTGACTAAAATCAGTTAATTGGGACTCTATTCAGTCCAAATAATTATTTAGACACTTAATTAGTATACTTGATTGTGCAAGAATAAATTAGGAGTTCCGAAAGGTGCTAGGAAATTCACGACGACCAGAGCGGCAACGCCGCATTTATCGCGATTGTTTTCACAGGCACAAAAGACGGTACGATTTTTAGTGTAATGTTTTGATTTTGAACTCGCGACAATAAGTTATTCGAAATAATTATTACTAAATAATACGTTAAATGTTTCCTGATCAAAGAAATGAATTAAGTGTTTTGTGGAACTAACCTAGGAATAAAAGAAGAATAAAACAATAGATGGAACAGAGCATTGAAAGTCAGGTAAGTAAACAATAGTAAAATAGATAAATCTAGGTACTATAACTATTCTATCTTTATGTTTTAGTCTATGAAATAGCCGTGGACTGACGTAATGCTTATAGATAAAATAGCTAACTCCTAGGAAATGTCGTAGATCACTGCGAAAAAGAGTAGACAAAATTATAGACAAATGGGCTAGGAAATAGATGAACTAGACTACTGAATATAAATATTGACGATGCAATACAAATAATATATGACGGATATGGCGTTTTGTAAAGAGAAATCAGGTAGGTCCAAATTTGTAAGTAGAAAATAGACAAATAGATAAATTGCCTACTTTGGTCTATTTTAGACTAACCAAAGCTACCACAGACATGAAAATTTGTACGTCTATAAACGATGGGATGAAGAAGATAATACAACCACAACGAAGTTTGAGATGTTTACAGAAAGGCAATTATAACTTAATTTTGATGTGTCACTAGACAAATAGAAAAACTAGACAACCAGAGAAGATTATGTATGGTTGAATAGAAAATGGTTAAGAAGCAAGAGATCTTATGAAGGTATCTCCAATGACATAAATAGAAAATAGGTAAATATATTAATTACTTGCTTTTATCTATTTTAGATAAGGAGAAAATAGTCAGAGGTACAAGCGTTAGATAATGGTTGAAAGATGACATGTAGAAGATAAAGCAATTAAAAACAAATCCAAAGCACCATCATGGAATCAGAAAGGCAATGAACTAATGCCAAATAGGTACTGAGGGTCAAACAACATGCTTAAGTGTTAAATTTAAGTATTTGATATTTTGTTTTTTTTAGTTCTTATTTTGAGTCTCAAAAACAATAAATAAATATTTTATTTTGGCTAATTGATTACTTTAATTAAATACAAATAACAACTAAATAAATGTTGGCTCTAAACTTTTTAATATTTGGCGTACGTGCTAGTCAAATTTATTATGAATTGATGAATAAATTAATTATAGCATATACTTTAATTTTTACAGTTAACAACAAAGAAAAAGAATACCATTAGTCTCTGGAAACTAGTTTTACCTTAGTATTCCAAAAACATGTCTTTCAGTTCCAGCAGGACTCTCTCCCTGTTTCCGTTCTTCCTGCAGTTTGGCTTTACCAGTTATCAGGTAGTTTCTATTAACTTATTATAATTAGATGTACAAAACGCATACTGGTTAATGACTTCAGCCTAACTAATCTAATCTCTTCAGTAAGTTTAATTTTAGGGCAAAAGGGACGAAAGAGGTATACAAGGGGAGGTTTTTAAATATTTAACTGAAAGCATTAAAGATTACTATTATTTTTCCCTTTTTGGTGAATAGGCTCTTTTCACAGCAACCTCATTGTTACGTGGCAAATCTTGCCCGTAACAACACCACCCCTTCTTAGGCAAAGTTTCGAAGAAACTTTTAAATCCCGATTTCCCAAGAACGCTAACAGAGAACCTGCTTTCAACTTAAGACAAATTGTATGAGAATCCTCAGCGAGGCATTTTACTTTTCCTGCTGATTTGAAGCTATCATAAGGCTTAGCCATCACGGGGACTAAGTCCTGAGCGATGAGACAGGCCTTTAGACAATTGTCACGTCAATCAAGTTTTCGGCCAAGATTGACAAAGCAACAATCCAACTCTGCTATCAACAACGCATGATAGGTAAACAATTTTAAAACTACAAGAATCCTCAGTAGACACCTTAATTTCTCCTACTGATTTGAAGCTATCATAAGGATTAGCCATCACGGGGACTAAGTCCTGAGCGATGAGACAGGCCTTTAGACAATTGTCACGTCAATCAAGTTTTCGGCCAAGATTGACAAAGCAACAATCCAACTCTGCTATCAACAACGCATGATAGGTAAACAATTTTAAAACTACAAGAATCCTCAGTAGACACCTTAATTTCTCCTACTGATTTGAAGCTATCATAAGGATTAGCCATCACGGGGACTAGGTCCTGAGCGATGAGACAGGCCTTTAGACAATTGTCACGTCAATCAAGTTTCCAGCCAAGATTGACAAAACAACAATCCAACTCTGCTATCAACAACGCATGATAGGTAAACAACTTAAAACTACAAGCATCCTCAGTAGACACCTTAATTTTCTTCTACTGATTTGAAATGGTTTGCACACACGACATGGAAAGAGATAGACAAGGTAGAACACAGAACAGGTAGCCTGGTAAACCCTGAATCTGTGGAGTGATAAGGTCACTGAGGGGTAGTAGGGACTTACTCCTACGCCCGACCATCATGAACAGATGTGTGGCCGTCCTTGGACTCCGGTCACAAGTTTCTCGCTAAAACCTGTCACTAGTCCACATCACCTGAGCTATCCGGCCCAAGTGTGACCTGAACAAAATACTCGTAAGGTTAACGGACATTGTAACCTTACGAGGGCCTGTTAGAGGGACTTAGTTAACCCCCATCCTAGGAACCATGGAGCGGTGGTATTCTTTTACCTACTGAACGAGGTCAGCAGGGGCCCCCAGCTGCAGAGCCGACGCAACCGCGCTTAGACCAGGTTAAAGAACTAAGACAAAAGAAGCGACAACCGAGAAAAATAAATTAAGCAACAAAAGAAAATCGAGGAAAATGGATCGTTCGCCGCCGTTAGACGTCATCTTCGTCATCAGGAGGATGTGCTTTTAGGTCCTGCGCATGCCAAACTCCAACACTACGTCCAGACATATCAGACAGCTCAAAATTCCAAGGGTTGTGAACCTTAGAAATGACATAAGGACCCGTATACTTCGGCAAAAATTTGGACGTAATCTGTCGAGCGGCATCTGAGTGAGCAAAGTTTCTTTTCCATACCTGCTGATGAAGCTGGAAACGATCTGAACGTCTTCGAAGATTGTACAGAACTTTCGTTTTCTCATAGTTAAGCGTTAGTCGTTTTTGAACGTCCTCAAACAGCTTTTGTAATGCTTCCGCCTTTTCCGGAGGAGATGCAAGGGTAGAATCATTAGAAAAAGGAAATTCATGTTTGGCCAAATGAACCTCATGTCCAAACACAATAAAATTTGGAGAAAAACCTGTTACACTGTGCTTAGCGGACCGGATAGCGAAAGCTAATTTACCCAAGTACTTATCCCAGTGTTTATGATCCTTGGAAACATAACCGCTCAGCATGGTTTTAAGGACTCGATGAGATCGTTCGACCAGATTTGCCTGAGGATGATAATTAGAAATATACTTAATCTGAGTGCCATATTGGGTAACTGCGTTCTTAAAAATACTGCTTTTAAACTGCGTTCCATTATCGACTATGACCACATCCGGTGCACCGTACACGTGTATTACATAATCTTCCATCCAACGAGTTAGAGAAAGAGCTGTTGCATTACGAAGAGGAAAGAACAAAACGAACTTGGAAAAACAATCCTGTACCGAGAAGACATATTTATAACCTTGAGTAGAGCGAGGCAAAGGCCCAACCAAGTCCACACTCACCATTTGCCATGGTCTAGTAAGAGTAGGCATTATGCTCAGCATTTCTCCTATTGGCGGTTTTTGCTCAGGTTTGGTTTCTAGACATGTTCTACATTTCCTGATATACTTTGCAACATCATTTCGCATATTCGGCCAATAAAAGTGTTGAACAATACGGCTCAAAGTTTTAGCAACCCCTAGGTGGCCACAAGTTGGTGGATCGTGGTGTTCTCGTATAATTTGGGACCTACGCTCTCGAGGCACAACTTCTAACCAGTCAGAATCTGAGGATGAAAGAGTGGGATAGGGAATCTTAGCCCGTTTAAACACCTTACCATCGATAATTTGCCAAAGAGAATATTTTGAAGGAAAGGCTTGAATATCCGCCATTATTCTTTTATACCAAGGATCGGAAACAGGCTCCGGGTTCACAACAATCTTAGCAGCATCAATCTGAGGTACCGTTCTCGACAAACAGTCTGGTACAACATTGTCTTTACCTTTTCGGTGGACTACATCAAAATCATATTGCTGGAGACGAATGGCCCATCGCGCAATCCGACCCACAGGATCTTTAATCGAGTTTAGCCACTTTAAACAATAATGATCTGTTATTACGGTGAATCTAGCACCTTCAATATAAGGTCTGAGCTTCTCAATAGCAAATAATACGGCGAGACATTCCTTCTCAGTGGTGGAATATTTACGCTCCGCTTTTGACAAACTACGACTAAGGTAACAAATCACCTTTTCCTCGCCATTTTGTTGCTGAGATAAAACGGCACCAAGACCATAGTCTGAAGCATCTGTTTGGACGACGAAAGGCAAGTCAAAATTCGGACATGACAAAATTGGGGCTCGAACGAGATGTTCTTTAATGGTGCGAAATGCACGTTCACACTCAGAAGACCAAGTGAATTTGGTATTTTTACGAGTCAGAGCCGTCAACGGCGAAACAATAGAACTAAAATCAGGAATAAACCTACGATACCAAGACGCTACGCCAACTAATCTTCGAATTTCCGTCACCGTCTTAGGGGTTGGAATCTGTACAATCGCTTGTACCTTATCTGGATCTACTAAAAGCCCTGAAAAATTTATAACGTAACCAAGATATTTTAATTCGGGTTTGCAAAAGACACATTTTTCTTTATTTAAAGTAAGTACAGCCCTTTGAATTCGTGAAATCACCTCCTCCAGAATCTCGAGATGCTTTCCAAATGGATCAATTTCAGAACAATCAGTGCAAATAATTACATCATCAAGATATACGAACACGTATGGCTCCAGATCCACGCCGACAACTCTCTCAATCAATCTTTGCCACACCGCAGGCGCATTGGTAAGTCCAAATGGCATTCTTCGGAATTGGAAAAGACCACAAACGAGGAACGGTAAAAGCAGTAATAGGCCTTGCTGCTTCTGACACAGGGATTTGCCAATAGGCCGACTTAATATCCAACGTACTCAAATATTTGGCATCTCGAAGTTTGTCAAGCGTATCGGTGACAAAAGGAATGGGATATGCGTCCTTGACAGTAACTTTATTAACCGCTCTGTAATCTACACAAAAACGCCAATTTCCAGACTTCTTTTTAATCATTACAATCGGTGAAGACCATGGTGAATTTGAAGGTTCGACAATATTGTCTTCTAACATCTGATCCAACTCAGCATTAACTTCTTTTTGTAGAGTAGGTGAAATTGGATAATAACGCTGCTTTATGGGATCAGAATTAACTTTAATCTCTAACTCAACAAGACTTGTGCAACCAATGCTACCAGAATCTGATGAAAATAAACGAGAAGTCAAAGAATCTAAGGTAGAACGTTGTTCGGACGACAAAGTGTCTAGGGATTCAATAGCCGCGACCGTATTTTTAACATCTAGGGAATTATGAAATCGCCATTCACCAGCACGCAGGTCAGGAATGATACCCATGTGACTCCAAAAGTCAACACCTAAAATTATGGTATGAGGCAGAGACGGAACCACCAAAACCTCCAGTACCACTACCTTACTTCTCAACACAATGGGTAATTCAACCGTACCTAGACACTGACATCGCTGGCCATTAGCCACTGTACACTCAAGGTTATCATTAGCATTTAATCTACAAAATTTCTGAAGGAGCTGCCAACCTACATTTCCTAAAATTGTTTTTGAACAGCCACTATCCAATAACCCTAAAACTTTTTTCCCATAGATACTTACCTCTAAGTAGGGACGTTCATCACCATGCGCATGACCCAAAATAAAATCTAGAACAACCTTGTGATCATTGGCCATTAGGGATGGGGAGGAACTCAGTTGGCCACCTGACCTCCCGACGACCCGTTTTTTGAACAATCACAATTGAAAGTATAAAAACCAGGTTTCCCACATTTATAACAAAATACTCTAAGCGGTATTTGACAGCTTTTAAATCTGTGTCCGACCTTAAGACAATTCCAGCAAAGGGTTTCCGTGGACGAGATAGGAGTAGCGGATGACTGCGAAGAAGTATTTAAACTATTATTGGATGCAACATTATTTTCAGAAATACGAGCGTTAGATGAGTGAGACTGATTGGATGTAGAAGATTGCTCTCGGATTGTAGAAGTGCCTGAACTATTATTTGACCTATTGGATTGATTTGAATTATTTGACCTATTCGTAGTATTGGGGTTATGTGACCTATTCTGAGGATGAGCATTACTTGACCTAGCAGTAGAAGAGTTCGTGCGATATGAATTATTATTTGCCTCAGAATGTAAAGAATGCGAATTGTTGAAGGATCTAGCATTTGCAGAACTTGAAGATCGAAAATTATTAGAAGATGGTTGTCGATTTTGTGATCTACTAAAACCTGATTCACTATGCTGTACTGCATAAATCGTTGTAGGACGTTGTCGATCTGATGGAGGTCGACGATAAGCCAATTCTGGTTCGACTAAATTCCTAGCATTGGTGGGAGGGGGAACAAAGCGTTGAAGGCGTTGTTCATTCGCTTCGATAGACCTAGCTTCCCTAAATAATTCGTCCACAGAATAAATGCTAGATGGTAAACGTCTTTGAATATCAGGTAAAAGTAGACGACGTATGATTCTAACACGCTGAAGCTCACCAGGCATAACCGGAAGCTTTCTAAAAAGACTTTGGATGCTAATGAAAAAGGTTGTTACTTTTTCTTGTGCGCCCTGCGTTCTTTGTTTGGTTTCTGCCCACAAATCCTCGTCATATTCGTCACTTAGAAAAACATCTAACAACTGCCGAGTAAAATCGTCCCAAGAGCGAAATGATCCATTCCTGAAAAAGTGCAAAGCCTCATCGTCTAACAACAGAGGTGCAGAATCTAGTAAACACTCCTTCGATACATTATATACTCGTCTCAGCTCTTCGATTCTTTCAAGAAAATTTGTGACACTAGTTCGTCCGGTGTATTTTAATTTCCATCGTGAAACATCAAACGATAAATCTCTAGAATCACGAAATGAAGTACCTCTGCCACGCAGAGAAGAAAACTCCAATTCATCTAATCGTCGAGCCAAATCGGGATAGTCCTTGTAGAAAGAATTACTAGGTCTAGGTACCCTAGAATAGTTACTCTCAGGAGGAACCCGTTCTCTATTAGGAGGATACGGACCAGATCTACTAACATCAGCATGAGATTGGTGATTGGTAGTGAAAGTTGGTTGACGCTGTGAAGGCCTCGAAGAAATATGGGGTACAAAATAAGACAGATCGGTAGAAGATGAAGACCTCATATCTTTATTGGACAACTGCGGTTCAGGGATACCTCGCACTGGATGATTGCCCGTCGATGGTCTGTTTTCAGGGTCTAGAATCGTGGAATTTAATTGCGTAAAGTGTTGTAAAGGTCTAGAAGATGTTTCGTTATCTAGATATGAATTATTAAAACGGTCAGGACCATGCCGATTTACCGAGGGATGATATTCAGGATTACCTGGTATCCACTGTTGAACAAGAGGCTCATCAAAGTGAACTCGCGAACCCCTTCGTTCAGAAATATGGAATTCAGAAGGCTCATTTACCGAACTAAAATGAATTTCTCGTTGAGGTGGTGGTCTACTTGATCTTTCTGGTTCATTCAGCAAACAGTACTGACCCCTAACAATTTGAGATAAAGCTGGTTGTGGAGTTTGATACTCGAGAGGGTCAAATGAAATTAAAGATTGGGGTACAACATTGGAAGCATGAGCAGTGTTGGATGGTTGATGTAAGTTTGGTCCATCAGAAAAGGTGGATTGTGGAACTTGAGTAGGAATAGAAGGATGTGGTATTTCCGCTCTATTATGTTCAAGGTTATTAAAGAAATCCTCAAGAGGTCTCTCAGAGGTTGATTGAGGTGCTATAGAATGATGGAGTTGATGATCCTCAACCACCAAGCGAGGCGTAACTCTCGAACGATCAACTACCCCTATACCTTGACTTTCCCCCACTTCATTACCTACAACACGATCCTCGCTTCTATTCAACGCTTCCTGCCTACTTCTGGTATGATTCGAGTAAAGGGTTGGATTACTAGCCTGATGACCAGGTCCTAAAGACTCAAGAGTAGACTGAGCCGGGAATTGAACAACATTTAAAGGAGGAGGACTACTAGAAAGAAGATCACTCCTACCTGATGGTTCTTGGCTACTACCGATATTAACGAAATCGTAAGAAACTGGTGCACGTACAGGCATCGCTGGGCTGACTACCACTGGTTGCAACACATCAGTAGGTTCTGGCTCTAATGGTCGAGAAACCTCCTCTACCCTAACTCCAATCAAGGGACTAGCAGCGGGTAACTGTTCGTAAACCAAATTTAACTCACCAATCAATTGAGTGCACCTATTTGACAACTCTAAAAGCAACGCCTTGTCATGCTCATCAGTACAGCGGATGCGAGCAAGTCTCAAGTTCACATGAATCAAGCGAGAGTAAAATCGTTTAAATTCGTTTTCCCTATTGGCAGCGTTAAATGAAGCTAACTCCGTGCTCAAATACTGAAGCTTAGCTCGACATATCAGCAGTTCTGTAACTGGATCTTTATTAGTACCTACTGGCGCTAAACATCTACCACGACGTTCCTCTCGCAGTACTGCACGCAAATCTTCCCTACGACCGTTCATTGTTTGTTGTACCGGCAGACCACGTATCTACAACTCATACTGAAGCTCATCATTATTTAGCCTATTTACCTCCATTGTTACGAATTAAACAAATAATGAGTAAACGCAAAATTTAAAAAAAAAATTCTTTTTAATTATAATAATCTGTCTTGTCACGACCAGTTCAATTGTCACGTCAATCAAGTTTTCGGCCAAGATTGACAAAGCAACAATCCAACTCTGCTATCAACAACGCATGATAGGTAAACAATTTTAAAACTACAAGAATCCTCAGTAGACACCTTAATTTCTCCTACTGATTTGAAGCTATCATAAGGATTAGCCATCACGGGGACTAGGTCCTGAGCGATGAGACAGGCCCTTAGACAATTGTCACGTCAATCAAGTTTCCAGCCAAGATTGACAAAACAACAATCCAACTCTGCTATCAACAACGCATGATAGGTAAACAACTTAAAACTACAAGCATCCTCAGTAGACACCTTAATTTTCTTCTACTGATTTGAAATGGTTTGCACACACGACATGGAAAGAGATAGACAAGGTAGAACACAGAACAGGTAGCCTGGTAAACCCTGAATCTGTGGAGTGATAAGGTCACTGAGGGGTAGTAGGGACTTACTCCTACGCCCGACCATCATGAACAGATGTGTGGCCGTCCTTGGACTCCGGTCACAAGTTTCTCGCTAAAACCTGTCACTAGTCCACATCACCTGAGCTATCCGGCCCAAGTGTGACCTGAACAAAATACTCGTAAGGTTAACGGACATTGTAACCTTACGAGGGCCTGTTAGAGGGACTTAGTTAACCCCCATCCTAGGAACCATGGAGCGGTGGTATTCTTTTACCTACTGAACGAGGTCAGCAGGGGCCCCCAGCTGCAGAGCCGACGCAACCGCGCTTAGACCAGGTTAAAGAACTAAGACAAAAGAAGCGTCAACCGAGAAAAATAAATTAAGCAACAAAAGAAAATCGAGGAAAATGGATCGTTCGCCGCCGTTAGACGTCATCTTCGTCATCAGGAGGATGTGCTTTTAGGTCCTGCGCATGCCAAACTCCAACACTACGTCCAGACATATCAGACAGCTCAAAATTCCAAGGGTTGTGAACCTTAGAAATGACATAAGGACCCGTATACTTCGGCAAAAATTTGGACGTAATCTGTCGAGCGGCATCTGAGTGAGCAAAGTTTCTTTTCCATACCTGCTGATGAAGCTGGAAACGATCTGAACGTCTTCGAAGATTGTACAGAACTTTCGTTTTCTCATAGTTAAGCGTTAGTCGTTTTTGAACGTCCTCAAACAGCTTTTGTAATGCTTCCGCCTTTTCCGGAGGAGATGCAAGGGTAGAATCATTAGAAAAAGGAAATTCATGTTTGGCCAAATGAACCTCATGTCCAAACACAATAAAATTTGGAGAAAAACCTGTTACACTGTGCTTAGCGGACCGGATAGCGAAAGCTAATTTACCCAAGTACTTATCCCAGTGTTTATGATCCTTGGAAACATAACCGCTCAGCATGGTTTTAAGGACTCGATGAGATCGTTCGACCAGATTTGCCTGAGGATGATAATTAGAAATATACTTAATCTGAGTGCCATATTGGGTAACTGCGTTCTTAAAAATACTGCTTTTAAACTGCGTTCCATTATCGACTATGACCACATCCGGTGCACCGTACACGTGTATTACATAATCTTCCATCCAACGAGTTAGAGAAAGAGCTGTTGCATTACGAAGAGGAAAGAACAAAACGAACTTGGAAAAACAATCCTGTACCGAGAAGACATATTTATAACCTTGAGTAGAGCGAGGCAAAGGCCCAACCAAGTCCACACTCACCATTTGCCATGGTCTAGTAAGAGTAGGCATTATGCTCAGCATTTCTCCTATTGGCGGTTTTTGCTCAGGTTTGGTTTCTAGACATGTTCTACATTTCCTGATATACTTTGCAACATCATTTCGCATATTCGGCCAATAAAAGTGTTGAACAATACGGCTCAAAGTTTTAGCAACCCCTAGGTGGCCACAAGTTGGTGGATCGTGGTGTTCTCGTATAATTTGGGACCTACGCTCTCGAGGCACAACTTCTAACCAGTCAGAATCTGAGGATGAAAGAGTGGGATAGGGAATCTTAGCCCGTTTAAACACCTTACCATCGATAATTTGCCAAAGAGGATATTTTGAAGGAAAGGCTTGAATATCCGCCATTATTCTTTTATACCAAGGATCGGAAACAGGCTCCGGGTTCACAACAATCTTAGCAGCATCAATCTGAGGTACCGTTCTCGACAAACAGTCTGGTACAACATTGTCTTTACCTTTTCGGTGGACTACATCAAAATCATATTGCTGGAGACGAATGGCCCATCGCGCAATCCGACCCACAGGATCTTTAATCGAGTTTAGCCACTTTAAACAATAATGATCTGTTATTACGGTGAATCTAGCACCTTCAATATAAGGTCTGAGCTTCTCAATAGCAAATAATACGGCGAGACATTCCTTCTCAGTGGTGGAATATTTACGCTCCGCTTTTGACAAACTACGACTAAGGTAACAAATCACCTTTTCCTCGCCATTTTGTTGCTGAGATAAAACGGCACCAAGACCATAGTCTGAAGCATCTGTTTGGACGACGAAAGGCAAGTCAAAATTCGGACATGACAAAATTGGGGCTCGAACGAGATGTTCTTTAATGGTGCGAAATGCACGTTCACACTCAGAAGACCAAGTGAATTTGGTATTTTTACGAGTCAGAGCCGTCAACGGCGAAACAATAGAACTAAAATCAGGAATAAACCTACGATACCAAGACGCTACGCCAACTAATCTTCGAATTTCCGTCACCGTCTTAGGGGTTGGAATCTGTACAATCGCTTGTACCTTATCTGGATCTACTAAAAGCCCTGAAAAATTTATAACGTAACCAAGATATTTTAATTCGGGTTTGCAAAAGACACATTTTTCTTTATTTAAAGTAAGTACAGCCCTTTGAATTCGTGAAATCACCTCCTCCAGAATCTCGAGATGCTTTCCAAATGGATCAATTTCAGAACAATCAGTGCAAATAATTACATCATCAAGATATACGAACACGTATGGCTCCAGATCCACGCCGACAACTCTCTCAATCAATCTCTGCCACACCGCAGGCGCATTGGTAAGTCCAAATGGCATTCTTCGGAATTGGAAAAGACCACAAACGAGGAACGGTAAAAGCAGTAATAGGCCTTGCTGCTTCTGACACAGGGATTTGCCAATAGGCCGACTTAATATCCAACGTACTCAAATATTTGGCATCTCGAAGTTTGTCAAGCGTATCGGTGACAAAAGGAATGGGATATGCGTCCTTGACAGTAACTTTATTAACCGCTCTGTAATCTACACAAAAACGCCAATTTCCAGACTTCTTTTTAATCATTACAATCGGTGAAGACCATGGTGAATTTGAAGGTTCGACAATATTGTCTTCTAACATCTGATCCAACTCAGCATTAACTTCTTTTTGTAGAGTAGGTGAAATTGGATAATAACGCTGCTTTATGGGATCAGAATTAACTTTAATCTCTAACTCAACAAGACTTGTGCAACCAATGCTACCAGAATCTGATGAAAATAAACGAGAAGTCAAAGAATCTAAGGTAGAACGTTGTTCGGACGACAAAGTGTCTAGGGATTCAATAGCCGCGACCGTATTTTTAACATCTAGGGAATTATGAAATCGCCATTCACCAGCACGCAGGTCAGGAATGATACCCATGTGACTCCAAAAGTCAACACCTAAAATTATGGTATGAGGCAGAGACGGAACCACCAAAACCTCCAGTACCACTACCTTACTTCTCAACACAATGGGTAATTCAACCGTACCTAGACACTGACATCGCTGGCCATTAGCCACTGTACACTCAAGGTTATCATTAGCATTTAATCTACAAAATTTCTGAAGGAGCTGCCAACCTACATTTCCTAAAATTGTTTTTGAACAGCCACTATCCAATAACCCTAAAACTTTTTTCCCATAGATACTTACCTCTAAGTAGGGACGTTCATCACCATGCGCATGACCCAAAATAAAATCTAGAACAACCTTGTGATCATTGGCCATTAGGGATGGGGAGGAACTCAGTTGGCCACCTGACCTCCCGACGACCCGTTTTTTGAACAATCACAATTGAAAGTATAAAAACCAGGTTTCCCACATTTATAACAAAATACTCTAAGCAGTATTTGACAGCTTTTAAATCTGTGTCCGACCTTAAGACAATTCCAGCAAAGGGTTTCCGTGGACGAGATAGGAGTAGCGGATGACTGCGAAGAAGTATTTAAACTATTATTGGATGCAACATTATTTTCAGAAATACGAGCGTTAGATGAGTGAGACTGATTGGATGTAGAAGATTGCTCTCGGATTGTAGAAGTGCCTGAACTATTATTTGACCTATTGGATTGATTTGAATTATTTGACCTATTCGTAGTATTGGGGTTATGTGACCTATTCTGAGGATGAGCATTACTTGACCTAGCAGTAGAAGAGTTCGTGCGATATGAATTATTATTTGCCTCAGAATGTAAAGAATGCGAATTGTTGAAGGATCTAGCATTTGCAGAACTTGAAGATCGAAAATTATTAGAAGATGGTTGTCGATTTTGTGATCTACTAAAACCTGATTCACTATGCTGTACTGCATAAATCGTTGTAGGACGTTGTCGATCTGATGGAGGTCGACGATAAGCCAATTCTGGTTCGACTAAATTCCTAGCATTGGTGGGAGGGGGAACAAAGCGTTGAAGGCGTTGTTCATTCGCTTCGATAGACCTAGCTTCCCTAAATAATTCGTCCACAGAATAAATGCTAGATGGTAAACGTCTTTGAATATCAGGTAAAAGTAGACGACGTATGATTCTAACACGCTGAAGCTCACCAGGCATAACCGGAAGCTTTCTAAAAAGACTTTGGATGCTAATGAAAAAGGTTGTTACTTTTTCTTGTGCGCCCTGCGTTCTTTGTTTGGTTTCTGCCCACAAATCCTCGTCATATTCGTCACTTAGAAAAACATCTAACAACTGCCGAGTAAAATCGTCCCAAGAGCGAAATGATCCATTCCTGAAAAAGTGCAAAGCCTCATCGTCTAACAACAGAGGTGCAGAATCTAGTAAACACTCCTTCGATACATTATATACTCGTCTCAGCTCTTCGATTCTTTCAAGAAAATTTGTGACACTAGTTCGTCCGGTGTATTTTAATTTCCATCGTGAAACATCAAACGATAAATCTCTAGAATCACGAAATGAAGTACCTCTGCCACGCAGAGAAGAAAACTCCAATTCATCTAATCGTCGAGCCAAATCGGGATAGTCCTTGTAGAAAGGATTACTAGGTCTAGGTACCCTAGAATAGTTACTCTCAGGAGGAACCCGTTCTCTATTAGGAGGATACGGACCAGATCTACTAACATCAGCATGAGATTGGTGATTGGTAGTGAAAGTTGGTTGACGCTGTGAAGGCCTCGAAGAAATATGGGGTACAAAATAAGACAGATCGGTAGAAGATGAAGACCTCATATCTTTATTGGACAACTGCGGTTCAGGGATACCTCGCACTGGATGATTGCCCGTCGATGGTCTGTTTTCAGGGTCTAGAATCGTGGAATTTAATTGCGTAAAGTGTTGTAAAGGTCTAGAAGATGTTTCGTTATCTAGATATGAATTATTAAAACGGTCAGGACCATGCCGATTTACCGAGGGATGATATTCAGGATTACCTGGTATCCACTGTTGAACAAGAGGCTCATCAAAGTGAACTCGCGAACCCCTTCGTTCAGAAATATGGAATTCAGAAGGCTCATTTACCGAACTAAAATGAATTTCTCGTTGAGGTGGTGGTCTACTTGATCTTTCTGGTTCATTCAGCAAACAGTACTGACCCCTAACAATTTGAGATAAAGCTGGTTGTGGAGTTTGATACTCGAGAGGGTCAAATGAAATTAAAGATTGGGGTACAACATTGGAAGCATGAGCAGTGTTGGATGGTTGATGTAAGTTTGGTCCATCAGAAAAGGTGGATTGTGGAACTTGAGTAGGAATAGAAGGATGTGGTATTTCCGCTCTATTATGTTCAAGGTTATTAAAGAAATCCTCAAGAGGTCTCTCAGAGGTTGATTGAGGTGCTATAGAATGATGGAGTTGATGATCCTCAACCACCAAGCGAGGCGTAACTCTCGAACGATCAACTACCCCTATACCTTGACTTTCCCCCACTTCATTACCTACAACACGATCCTCGCTTCTATTCAACGCTTCCTGCCTACTTCTGGTATGATTCGAGTAAAGGGTTGGATTACTAGCCTGATGACCAGGTCCTAAAGACTCAAGAGTAGACTGAGCCGGGAATTGAACAACATTTAAAGGAGGAGGACTACTAGAAAGAAGATCACTCCTACCTGATGGTTCTTGGCTACTACCGATATTAACGAAATCGTAAGAAACTGGTGCACGTACAGGCATCGCTGGGCTGACTACCACTGGTTGCAACACATCAGTAGGTTCTGGCTCTAATGGTCGAGAAACCTCCTCTACCCTAACTCCAATCAAGGGACTAGCAGCAGGTAACTGTTCGTAAACCAAATTTAACTCACCAATCAATTGAGTGCACCTATTTGACAACTCTAAAAGCAACGCCTTGTCATGCTCATCAGTACAGCGGATGCGAGCAAGTCTCAAGTTCACATGAATCAAGCGAGAGTAAAATCGTTTAAATTCGTTTTCCCTATTGGCAGCGTTAAATGAAGCTAACTCCGTGCTCAAATACTGAAGCTTAGCTCGACATGTCAGCAGTTCTGTAACTGGATCTTTATTAGTACCTACTGGCGCTAAACATCTACCACGACGTTCCTCTCGCAGTACTGCACGCAAATCTTCCCTACGACCGTTCATTGTTTGTTGTACCGGCAGACCACGTATCTACAACTCATACTGAAGCTCATCATTATTTAGCCTATTTACCTCCATTGTTACGAATTAAACAAATAATGAGTAAACGCAAAATTTAAAAAAAAAAATTCTTTTTAATTATAATAATCTGTCTTGTCACGACCAGGGACAAACCCCACCCTTGCCAAGCAACAAAAAAAAGAAAAGAAACCCCTCAAAAAGAAAACTTTTAATGTTTGGGGCACTCTGTATTTAGCCGTATAAATTTTTAAAAAAAAATTTTAGGGACACTCTATATACAGCGATGAGTATTCAAAGAAAAATTTTAGAGACACTCTATACACAGTGGTGAATACCAAAGAAAATTTTTAGGGACACTCTGTATATAGCAGTAAATAATAAAAAAAATTATTTCAGGGACACTCTGTACACAAAAAAATTTTAGAGACACTCTATATACAGTGGTGAATACCAAAGAAAATTTCTAGGGACACTCTGTATATAGCAGTGAATAATAAAAAAAATTATTTCAGGGACACTCTATACACAGTAGTGAATAATTTTTTTTTTTTTTGGGGCACTCTGTATATAATAGTGAATATTAAAATTAATATTTCAGGGACACTCTGTAAACAGCGATGAGTATTAAAAAAAAAAGTTTAGGGACACTCTATATACAGTAGTGAGTATAAAAAAAAAATTTTAGGGACACTCTATATACAGCGATGAGTATTCAGAAAAATTTTAGGGACACTCTATATACAGTAGTGAGTATAAAAAAAATTTTTGGGACAGTCTGTATACAGTAGTAAAAATTAAAAAAAAAAATTTGGGACACTCTGTATACAGCGATGAGTATCCAAAAAAAAATTTTAGAGACACTCTATATACAGCAAGCCCAAAACTCTGTTCTTTTTTTTGAAAACGTAAAAAAATTAACTTTTCATTTTCTGGGCACCCTGTATACAGCAGCGCCTAAACAAAACTATTTTGGGGTACCTATATATGGACAAGCCTCGCCCAGTATACCTTGTAGATCAGTAACACTCTGTATACTGGGACAGAGTCGGGACCGGAGTTTTGAACACTCTGTCTAATAAAAAAAACACCCTGTATACAGTGACAGGATAAAAGAAAAATGTCAAGGGTTTTTCTAACCACTTTGTATCAAGTGACAAAGGGGCAAAAGAAATGCCAAAATTTATTATTTAAAATAAATACCTAATACTAGTTATTATTACCTACTAGGTATCAGTAATTATCAGTATATATAAATTTTGTACATCTGTGTGGGTACCTACACCGCAAAACACAACGCAAAAAAACTTAAAAGGACGCCAAAAGAAAACTACAAAATAGCTGCGCTATGTTGCCGCCATTACTGCAACTAACACCGTGTAGTTAATCTTATTTATTTATTTTTTTTTGGACAGTAAGGAAAAAAAACACCCCTTACTCTGCCCTGAACAAATCAGCTAAGCAGCTTACAGTAGTAAGGGTAAACTAACCCCTTACACTGCTGTAAAAAAAAATAATAATAACGCAAAACAAAACGACCTTTTAGCGCATTCTGAAGGGAATCCATACAAAAAAAATCGCCTAACCTAACCTAACCATTTTTTTTTGAAAAACAAAACTGCAAAAGAATATTGAAAAAAACAGCCAGGGGTACCAATTTGTTATATTTTATAATGAACAATATCTATATGGGGTTCATCTTGCCAAATAATGAAATTAAAAAAAAAAGGTTTTAACTTCAATAAATTTTATTTCACAGGAAGAATTTTCCGTGACAATATTCTTCTACAGTTTTATATTTTCACTAATTTTAAACCTCTTTTAAAAATATTCTTTTTATCCCTAATATGCGCCTATTTGGCTTTTAAACCACTTTTAAAAATATTCGTTATATTCCTAATATGCGCATATTTACTAGCTAAACCTAAACCTAGAGTCGAATAAGCCTTAATTAAAATGGATCTTACTTGAAAAATTAATAACCACAGTCCAGTCAAACTTTTTTTTATCTGTACATCCAAATTTTTCCAACTATTTGTCAAGTCTCTAACTCTGATTAAAATCCTTATTCGTCGAAATTCATACTTCTGAGCATAGTTCTAATTCGTCACAATTCTTAACTTGGGATTAATTCTAATTCGTCAGAATTCTTAATTCTGTTTATAATTCTGATACGTGAAGATTCCCTCCAGAATTCTTTTGGAGACCTAAAAGAAAAACAGGTTTTTGGAACACACCTTAAGGCAACTAGGCAGAGGACTAAATGATTGGGTAATTGATTACTTCTAATTAATAATAAAAAAACAAAAATTAAATAATTCAACTGATAAATTACTAAAATTAATGAAAATTTACTATAGTTATGGTTTAGTAATTTAATGTTCAAATTTGTCAAATAAATGGCCATTAACTATGACAATCTGAACAGCCCAACTGTCAATTAGTTAATATCATTACTATTATTATTATTTTACCTACAAACGATTGATAAAGAAAAATAGAGATTTTGACTAGCGTGAACGCCCCTTAACATATAACGAAAATTAATAATCAAAAGTGACTACCATTTAATCCTATATATATATTTTTTCTAAAACAAGAAGCAATAAGCTGTTTAAAGAAAAATTGGCCAAACTGAGTCGTAATTAGCTTATAGAAAATCAAAATTTATGAAGTAAATTAGGAAATATGGACTTACCAATTTAGGTCGGGCTGCGAATCACAAAAAGAAAACTTCTTTTAAACACAAAACCCAGTTTTAAATATCCCTCTGGGATCGTTTTACTGACGTAAAAATAACTTAGCTTTTGGTTTAAAATATATAAAAAATCTTTTAGAGATTTGCTTCCTGCGCTTCTCACAGCATGGAAGTTTGTAAAAATGTCCCTCCTAAAGGGTTTCCATTCTCCTTTATAGGTTCGCATCCCCCCCCCAAAAGTGATCCATAAATCCATAAAATTCGCGAATTTTCGAGATTTTTAAAGAAATGAAAAACAGAGACAACAAGATAAAAACTAATGAGAAATAAGGATCGGAACACTCTTCCAGAAAGTGTGTTTCCGGTTGCCATCTTTATTTCCAATCCAAGAATTAATCAAAATTCACACCTAAAGTTAACACTCTTAGAGCACACATGTGTAAGAAAAGGACAAAGAAACTAAAGCCGTACAAGTGGTCAATTTTGGAGCCTTCGAAATTGCGTACCATGTTTCAGAAAAATTACCATATTGCCATGTCTTAAACAAAGTGTTTCCATTTCAGGAAAAGTACTCTTGAAAATAAAAAAATGAAAGGGTCTTGACTAAAATCAGTTAATTGGGACTCTATTCAGTCCAAATAATTATTTAGACACTTAATTAGTATACTTGATTGTGCAAGAATAAATTAGGAGTTCCGAAAGGTGCTAGGAAATTCACGACGACCAGAGCGGCAACGCCGCATTTATCGCAATTGTTTTTACAGGCACAAAAGACGGTACGATTTTTAGTGTAATGTTTTGATTTTGAACTCGCGACAATAAGTTATTCGAAATAATTATTACTAAATAATACGTTAAATGTTTCCTGATCAAAGAAATGAATTAAGTGTTTTGTGGAACTAACCTAGGAATAAAAGAAGAATAAAACAATAGATGGAACAGAGCATTGAAAGTCAGGTAAGTAAACAATAGTAAAATAGATAAATCTAGGTACTATAACTATTCTATCTTTATGTTTTAGTCTATGAAATAGCCGTGGACTGACGTAATGCTTATAGATAAAATAGCTAACTCCTAGGAAATGTCGTAGATCACTGCGAAAAAGAGTAGACAAAATTATAGACAAATGGGCTAGGAAATAGATGAACTAGACTACTGAATATAAATATTGACGATGCAATACAAATAATATATGACGGATATGGCGTTTTGTAAAGAGAAATCAGGTAGGTCCAAATTTGTAAGTAGAAAATAGACAAATAGATAAATTACCTACTTTGGTCTATTTTAGACTAACCAAAGCTACCACAGACATGAAAATTTGTACGTCTATAAACGATGGGATGAAGAAGATAATACAACCACAACGAAGTTTGAGATGTTTACAGAAAGGCAATTATAACTTAATTTTGATGTGTCACTAGACAAATAGAAAAACTAGACAACCAGAGAAGATTATGTATGGTTGAATAGAAAATGGTTAAGAAGCAAGAGATCTTATGAAGGTATCTCCAATGACATAAATAGAAAATAGGTAAATATATTAATTACTTGCTTTTATCTATTTTAGATAAGGAGAAAATAGTCAGAGGTACAAGCGTTAGATAATGGTTGAAAGATGACATGTAGAAGATAAAGCAATTAAAAACAAATCCAAAGCACCATCATGGAATCAGAAAGGCAATGAACTAATGCCAAATAGGTACTGAGGGTCAAACAACATGCTTAAGTGTTAAATTTAAGTATTTGATATTTTGTTTTTTTTAGTTCTTATTTTGAGTCTCAAAAACAATAAATAAATATTTTATTTTGGCTAATTGATTACTTTAATTAAATACAAATAACAACTAAATAAATGTTGGCTCTAAACTTTTTAATATTTGGTGTACGTGCTAGTCAAATTTATTAGGAATTGATGAATAAATTAATTATAGCATATACTTTAATTTTTACAGTTAACAACAAAGAAAAATAATACCATTAGTCTCTGCAAACTAGTTTTACCTTAGTATTCCAAAAACATGTCTTTCAGTTCCAGCAGGACTCTCTCCCTGTTTCCGTTCTTCCTGCAGTTTGGCTTTACCAGTTATCAGGTAGTTTCTATTAACTTATTATAATTAGATGTACAAAACGCATACTGGTTAATGACTTCAGCCTCCTAACTAATCTAATCTCTTCAGTAAGTTTAATTTTAGGGCAAAAGGGACGAAAGAGGTATACAAGGAGAGGTTTTTAAATATTTAACTGAAAGCATTAAAGATTACTATTATTTTTCCCTTTTTGGTGAATAGGCTCTTTTCACAGCAACCTCATTGTTACGTGGCAAATCTTGCCCGTAACATGTTTATAACGTGCACCCTCTGTTCTAACATTTATTGGCGTCCCTTTGTGATACCTACTCCGTTGTCGGCAAAAAGAAAGGCAGGCGAGGCACGCGACTGCACGGACCACAGTGTAAATGATCTAAGGTAATCTAACAGTGCAGTTACTCTCATCATTAGCAACTTTCACCCGTACAAAGCCCATCTTCGCCTTCTTGGCCCGTAATTGGCCAGAAATTTTAATATACTATTTCATTTCATTTGGAGTATTAGGATGTTTGTCAGACAGACGTGTTAATTTGATTATTTAGCATTTGCATTTGGAAATCAGATCAGATATTCGTGTTTTTGACATATTTGCCATTGATCTTCGGTTGTATGTCAAATCGGAAAATTGTATAATTATTATGTGAATAAACAAAGAATTGCGTTACAGCAAAAATTCCAGAACTGATATTTTAGAATTGAAAGCGGTAAAGGCGAAAATTGAATATTTACTTACGGGTAAGGACGTTTTACAAGCAAAAAATTAAATACCTATAAGTAATAATTAACTACTTATTTTTAAGATATTTTCCACATAATTTATAAATAAACACAAAAATAAGCATGAAATACGACGCAGAGATTTTGACGAGACGGTGGCTCATCATGCTGAAAAATTGGATTAATTTTTTTGTTTGTTATTTTTTGGCGTCCAATGAATGAATGAAATCAAGCACCCCCTAGACCCTAGACCCCTACACCCTAGAAAAAAATATGGAATTTCACCTAAAAAATTTAAGGACTTACGTGATGATTACCATCCCTACAAAAATAAATCAATATACAAATAGTGTTTTCGTCGACCATATTACACCCCCTCCTCTCTATATTTTGGACCAGATCCGCGGTAGCTTTATAGTAAAATGTAAAGAATGATAAATTTAGATAATTTTTTTAAATAATTTAGGAGTTCAGTAAAAAAGGATTGTAAACAATTTCCCACATAGCACAAAAATCACATCAACGTTAAATTCACGTGAACAGAAATAACAAAGTTTTTTTTAACTTAAAAACAACCTCATACCATGTAATATTTATTTTAATAAATCTACATGCTTAAAAACAAGAATAAATCAAGCTATAAAAATGTACTTTTTGCTGAAGTTTCTGGTGCTGCGTATAAAACGTCTTGTTTACCCTTGTTATTTTCATGTATCAAATTCATACTTGAAAAGTCCTCCACAACATGTTCTAAAACGCCACTAGATTAAGATTTGCCAAACCTACTGACTTTTTGCGTCTTGTTTGGTCACGTTTTTTTAATAACATTTTTTTAACTTAAAAGAGACGCAAAAGGAAGTTATAAAAGTTCACTAGTTTAAGACTACAACACTTCAAGACAATTTTAAAGATGGCGCTCAAGGCAAGACAAAATATCTATCTGTATACATTAAGTTTCTTTTTAAAGCTAAACAAGATTTATTAACAGTAAACACTTCATTAGACGCCAAAAAATAACAAACAAAAAAATTAATCCAATTTTTCAGCATGATGAGCCATCGTCTCGTCAAAAACTCTGCGTCGTATTTCATGCTTATTTTTGCGTTTATTTATAAATTATGTGGAAAATATCTAAAAAATAAGTAGTTAATTATTACTTATATAGGTATTTAATTTTTTGCTTGTAAAAAGTCCTTAATATTCAATTTTCGCCTTTACCGCTTTCAATTCTAAAATATCAGTTGTGAAATTTTTGCTGTGGCGCAATTCTTTGTTTATTCACATAGTAATTATAAAATTTTCCGATTTGACATACAACCGAAGATCAAAGGCAAATATGTCAAAAACACGAATATCTGATCTGATTTCCAAATGCAAATGCTAAATAATCAAATTAGCACGTCTGTCTGACAAACATCCTAATATTCCAAATGAAATGAAATAGTATATTAAAATATCTGGCCAATTACGGGCCAAGAAGGCGAAGATGGGCTTTGTACGGGTGAAAGTTGCTAATGATGAGAGTAACTGCACTGTAAGATTACCTTAGATTATTTACACTGTGGTCCGTGCAGTCGCGTGCCTCGCCTGCCTTTCTTTTTGCCGACAACGGAGGAGGTATAGTTTATGCAAAGTCAGTTGAACAAAGGTTAAAGCCGACCATCGGCATATCCTTTAAAGAAAGTGACATGGGTGGCGGTAGATATACTCATGAAAATTATTTCATTTAATTATGGCGTACACTAAAGAAATAAAAATAGATAATAAAACTTTCTATTCCTATACCTACAGAAACGACACTGATTTATTTTCTAACTCTGCAAACTGCCGACTAAAGGAGTCCCGCAAAGAACACCTGAAAGCAATTAAAAGCGCATCTCAAGAAAATCTGGCAATCAAATGCCGTCTAGCCACCTGTGCTGGGTCGGTCAGAAAACCAATACTTTGTCGTCGGCCCGCAAAGAATCGCGCCTTTTCTCTGTCGGTAGGGTTGAAATTATACCAGGAAGATTTTATATGAATTTGGATAACTTTTGAAGGGCAGATTGAAGCAAAATTTCATGAAATCGATAGAACCCCGTATTAGAAGCGTTTCAGGTGACTTTGCAAAAACTATATCACAAAGGGACGCCAATAAATATTAGAACAGAGAACCTAGTTGGGTGCACGTTATAAACAGTTATTAAGGTCTAGGACAACTGGGCGCCGCCAACTCGGCGCCGCCAACTGGGCGCCGCCAACTGGGCGCCGGGCCAACTCGGCGCCGCCAACCGGGCGCCGGCCAACTCGGCGCCGGACTAAATTTTTTTTTTTGATAAAATGTGTAGATAAAAAATAAAATATATTATTTATATGAAAACATCTTTAAAAAATCTTTTACAATATTTTTGAAATTTGTTTTTGTTAAGTAAAGTTAAATCCATTAAGTTGACTGTTGAATCTTGGTAGTTGTAGTGTTTGGTAACCTGGTAGCACTACAATTTACGTTTTTTATAACAACGATGGCGGATCCAAAAATCAAAATGGCGGATCCAAAATGGCGGATTTTCTTATTTACTAGCCGATTTGTCTCAAACTTGAAATATTATATTGCATGAGGTCATTTAACAAAAATTTTTACTCAAACTTAAGAAAATCAAAATGGCGGATCCAAAATGGCGGATTTTTTTATTTACCAACCGATTTGTCTCAAACTTGAAATATTACATTGCTTGAGGTCATTTAACAAAATTTTTTACTCAAACTTAAAAAAATCAAAATGGCGGATCCAAAATGACGGATTTTCTTATTTACTAGCCGATTTGTCTCAAACTTGAAATATTATATTGCTTGAGGTCATTTAACACAATTTTTAACTCAAACTTAAAAAAATCTAAAGCATTCATTTCTGAGTTATGACCCCTAAAATGTTACGAAATAACAACTTTTTCACAAATAACGCCACAACAAAATGGATTTTGCCGCAACTAATTCGTACTAGGCGAGCAAAAAAATCCAGTTTTTGTTTCATCCTGATAGCTCAATCCAGTGACGAGATATGGCTGGTCCCCCTAACTTTACCAAAACTTGTTTTTCGCATATTTCTCAAAAACTGCTACAGCAACAAAATTGGATCTTCCGCAACTAATTAGTACTGGTTACCCTCTATTTAACGGCATATGAAACTCTTGGGCCCCCTAGTTTCTTTTTTGAGTTATGACCCCTAAAATGTGACAAAATAACAACTTTTTCAAAAATAACGCCGCAACAAAATGGATTTTGCCGCAACTAATTCGTACTAGGCGAGCAACAAAATCCAGTTTTTGTTTCATGCTGATAGCTCAATCCAGTGACGAGATATGACTGGTCCCCCTAACTTTACCAAAACTTGTATTTCGCATATTTCTCGAAAACGGCTACAGCAACAAAATTAGACCTTCCGCAACTAATTAGTACTGGTTACCCTCTATCTAACGGCATATAAAACTTTTGGGCCCCCTAGTTCATTTTTGAGTAATGACCCCTACAATGTTACGAAATAACAACTTTTTCAAAAATAACGCCGCAACAACATGGATTTTGCCGCAACTAATTCGTACTAGGCGAGCAACAAAATCCAGTTTTAGTTTCATGCTGATAGCTCAATCCAGTGACGAGATATGGCTGGTCCCCCTAACTTTACCAAAACTTGTTTTTCGCATATTTCTCGAAAACGGCTACAGCAACAAAACTGGTTCTTTCGCAACTAATTAGTACTGGTTACCCTCTAATTAACGGCATATGAATCTTTTGGGCCCCCTAGTTAATTTTTGAGTTATGACCTCTAAAATGTTACGAAATAACAACTTTTTCACAAATAACGCCGCAACAAAATGGATTTTGCCGCAACAAATTCGTACTAGGCGAGCAACAAAATCCAGTTTTTGTTTCATCCTGATAGCTCAATCCAGTAACGAGATATGGCTGGTCCCCCTAACTTTACCAAAACTTGTTTTTCGCATATTTCTCGAAAACGGCTACAACAACAAAATTGGTTCTTTCGCAACTAATTAGTACTGGTTACCCTCTATTTAACGGCATATGAAACTTTTGGGCCCCCTAGTTCATTTTTGAGTTATGACCCCTACAATGTTACGAAATAACAACTTTTTCAAAAATAAGGCCGCAACAAAATGGATTTTGCCGCAGCAAATTCGAACTACGCGAGCAGCAAAATCCAGTTTTTGTTTTATCCCGATAGCTCAATCCAGTGACGAGATATGGCTGGTCCCCCTAACTTTACCAAAACTTGTTTTTCGCATATATCTCGAAAACGGCTACAGCAACAAAATTGGTTCTTTCGCAGCTAATAAGTACTCGTTACCCTTTATCTAACGGCATATGAAACTTTTGGGCCCCCTAGTTCATTTTTGAGTTATGACCACTACAATGTTACGAAATAACAACTTTTTCAAAAATAGCGTCGCAACAAAATGGATTTTGCCGCAACTAATTCGTACTAGGCGAGCAACAAAATCCAGTTTTTGTTTCATGCCGATAGCTAAATCCAGTGACGAGATATGACCCACATGAGATCGATGTTCTCTTGAATAAACATTCTTCTCTCACGAAAATATAACGAATCATTTCCTACATAATCTATTACTCAGATCATTTGGTAACGAAAAAGGAACTGCAGAATTCCATGATTGTTCTTGTCCGCCATGTCCAACGTACAGTATTTTCAGATCTTATTTCAAAATTTAAAACAAACAAGTTGCTTCCAAAACCCTTTCGTAAACTTTCATTATTCCTGGACCAACAAGACTGTCTCCGAGTAGGCGGTCGCATTAAGCATGCTTCTGAACTTTCTTATTCTGCTAAGCATCCGTTGCTTTTGCCACGTTCACACCGGCTTACTACAATAATTATCGAATATACACATTTAAAATAATTTCATATATTCTCAAAACCTTACATTATCTGCTAAGGCAGCAATTTTGGGTGCTGTCTACTCGATACGCTGTTGAAAAGGTAGTTTCTCATTGTATCTTATGCTTCAGACTTCATCCAAAACCAGCTGTGCAATTTATGGGAGGTTTACCTCCTCAAAGGATTTTCCAGTTAAAACCATTTTTCGATGTTGCCGTGGACTATTGCGGACCGTTTGATATCTTAATGTCAAGACACCGAGGTGCCAAACTTAATAAAGGCTATATTCTTGTTTGCGTTTGTGCTGCAACCAAAGCAGTGCATTTAGAATTAACTTCCGATCTTTCAACAGATACGTTTCTTGCGGACTTTAAAAGGTTTGTCTCCAGACGTGGAAGGATATCACACGTTTATTCTGATAACGGTACCGCCTTTGTCGGTGCAGATAGGTTACTTCAAACCTACTCAAAGGAAGCATGTGAAAGCTTAAGCATTTCGTGGCACTTTTTTAGCCCTGGAAGTCCTCACTTAAACGGTTTAGCCGAGGCTGGAGTAAAATCCACCAAGGCTCACCTCAAACGTGTTGTAGGCGAGCAACGCCTTACATATGAGGATTCGGTTCGGTTCGGTGATTTTTCCGACCTCAAGCTTAACACTGTGTCTCGCTGGCAGCTTGTCCAAAGACTTCAAGCTGACTTTTGGAAAAAGTGGCGTTTAGAATATTTAAACACACTTCAACAACCTGTTAAGTGGACTGAGAAATGCAATGACATAAAAGTCAACACTTCGTCGTTATTAAGAATGAGCAAAAACCACCTATGCAGTGGTCACTCGGACGTGTTGTAGCGCTACATCCAGGTGCTGATGGGCTTACTCGCGTTGTGACAGTAAAAACCGCCACTGGTACTTATCGAAGACCGGTGGTCAAGTTATGTGTCCTGCCCATGCCGGAGGTAGAACACAAGTAAATTTTTCGAAATTTTGCTCAAAATTTTTTATTTTTTTTCTTTTCTTTATATATATATTTTTTTCTTTTTGTAATTTACTAGAATTAAGGTAAATTTTCGTGCATACTTGCATTTTGGATATTTAGATATAGTTTTTTTTTTCGTACCCTTACTAAACACACACGTGTTTTGGTGGCCGGAAAATATTGGTGCAAGAATTATTTGCCAGCTTTGGCTGCCTCTATATTTTAATATTCTCTTTCATTTCAAATTTCGCGGGGTATATGCATATGACTTATCCCCGCACCGAGACACGCGCGAATCTGCGCGAGGAGTGCAATCGGGAAACCGAGAAGAAGCACAAGAAACGCCGTGAGTGCTACAATTTTCCCGTTTTTCCTATCTTCCAAGCGACCAAAACGACTGCAACTAGATGAAAACTAACGTAGGTGCACTTTAGATATTTTATATGCATCGTTTTTACTGATTTCCTTTCAATAAACTTTACAATTACGTTTTTTAATTTCTTATCTCAAAATATTGGGTATTTCTCGAATGAGTGGTGTAAGTGGTGAACCAGCCAACCTAAACTCAACCCAACTTACGTTTGCACCTTCAGTACCAATTGATAGGATCCCTAAATGATTACAATTTAATCTGTAGTTATATACAGGGTTACTGGTAATTCATTACATTCCTTTACCGTGTCAAGCAGTTTTAATAGAATTTGTGTTCTGTTAGCTGCTATGACAATAAGGAAGTTTTAGAAAATTTTGATGAAAATGTAGCTAGATATTATAGGAAAAAAATATTACGACTTTTTTGCTTACAATTTATTTATTTACTAGCTAAATTTTCTAAGTTCTAAGCCCTTAAGTTAAGTTCTACCTTTGTAGAAAAGCAGAAAAATTTTAATATCTCAAAAACTCTTAACTTTTGTTTAATGCCTGTGAGGGTTAAATTTACTCCTGATCACCTCCCCTTATCATATCCTTAAAGGAATGTATCGAATTACCAAACTTTAAGAGGAATATGGTTTAACAATAAAAGGTTTAATATCTAAATGTTACTAAAACTCTCAAATCAGAAAATAAGAAACTAATTAAAGCTCAGAAAACAAAAACTAGTACACTCGCCCACTATTTTAATGTCACCTAATTTTTCTACAAAATGTAGATTATAAAGAAACAGTATGTTGTTAGGCAGTACTCCATGGCTTAAAATAAGTATCAATATTTATAATTCCAAGGTTTCCAGACGAGTTTAATCAATTTTAAGATGACATTAAAAAAAGTGGGTGGCCATACCTAGACCATCGAAGAAATAATTTCTTCGAAGCCTAGACTAAAATAAAACTACACAAAATAAATTATAGCAATGTGGTAGATTCAACTTAAATACCTGCAGGTATAAGTTGATCTTAAAGATTTCAAAACAACTTTGAGTCAACTTATCTCTGCTAGTATTAAAATCACTTTTCTTTGAAAATAGCAAAATATCAATCATGTTGGTAATATAAAGTATTTGTTACGTGATGAATCTAAAGCAGTTTTATTTGCTGCTACCGAATAATTAACACACGATATGCTTTGGAACAAATACAGTCGAACCTCTATAACTCGAACCTGAAGGGACAACCAAAACAGTTCGAGTTATGGAGAGTTCGAGTTATAGAAACTCGAGTTACATAGGCTAAAATACATTTAAAAAGTGCAGGGACCGCTTAAAAGGTTCGAGTTATAGGGGGGTTCGAGTTATAGAGGTTCGAGTTAGAGAGGTTCGACTGTAAAACAAAAGTAAGGGTTGCCAGAGCAAAGGTAGCAAAATTAAAATAGAAATTTGCCAGTCATAATATTAGACAAAAGACGACCGATGGAACAAATCTGATTGGCGGCCGATTTGAAGAAACATGCGCGAACTAGATGGATAAACACGGCGACAGACAGAGAAGAGTGGAAGATATTGAGGGGGAGGCCAAGTAGATAAACACAACATTATCAAGCCCACATTATGAAAAAATACTGCTAAAAAAGGATAAGCAGCGTTATATAATCGTAAAGCTATCATCTCGCTGGCGTGGCGCTAATGTGACGCTAACGTGACGCAAACGTGACGCTAACGTGACGCAAATTACTAGTAAAATAATTTAGGAAAGTACCATTTTTCTACTAATTTTATTTTATTTTATAGTTTTTGTAAATATCTCAGAAACGAAAGTTTTTACAAGGCTTTGGTTGAAACGCAAATTATTGAGAAAAATGTGATCTACTATATTTCGAAAACCGTATACTGATGCGATTTAAATATTTTAAATGTCAAAACAGTCATTAGCATTATTGCATTCTATCCAAAATCTAATCAGCTCCCTTTTTTACCTGAACATTTTATGAAAATTAGTTCACGGTAAAGCTGTAGTTAGTACTCTCCATATTTTCCTGAATAATATACTAAAAGAAAAAATAATTTCCAAGAATCCATAACCATTATTCTACACAAGAAATTGAGCTGTAAGTCAAATAAACCTTAAATAGTTTGGTACATCCAGTATATTTATCAGAAAAGTATATTGAACTTGATGTTTTTAACACCATTTCCTGATTCACATGAGTGTTGTACAATGGAGTAATTCCACGCCAAATCATCCAAATTTTGATAACATGTATTAGTGTCCTTAGGAATACCAAATTAACAAATTTTAATTTTTAATGTCGGCTCCCGTATTTTACAGGCCACTTTAAAAGTAAAAAAAAGAAGAAAATCAGTTGTGGCTTTATTTTTATTTTTTATTTCTATTGTATTAAATCTTATGTAAAAACAAATTTGACGGAAGAAATCTTTAATATTGGTTGGATAATCCTATACAGAAAAAAAAATTTACCTCACTTTTTTGACATGGCAAAAAGAGTTTTAAAAAAGTACCCGTGGTGCCTCAGTGCGTTCGCGCATTGAACACGAGTGAGTTAAGGAATCTCGCTTGCTACAGTGGCGGGTTCGATCCCCGCCGGTTGCCGAGGTCGGGTGCGGCAGGCATTTATAGGATTCCTGGGGAGTGTAAAATGTAATATTGTCCTACCCCTTCATTCACGCCGGTAACCAGGCCGGATGAGGTCGGATATCTCGTGAAGGCGGACTTTGTTACACACTCCTTCAGTCGGTAGGCCATTCTAAGGGACAAAAGGACCGGATAAAAAAAAATACCCGGTCTGGGGTTCCAAAGGTGGCCGATGACCCGTGCAATTAGGCGTTCCGAAATGGCGGCCTTAGTGTCGGCGAAAGAGTCACGGTTACCAAATCAGGACAAAAAAAAAAGAGTTTTAAAAAAATAGTAAACTTTATGGTTTTCTCGATTTTTAATTATTTACACCGGTGCGGAATATGGTCCATCAAAAAAAAGTCTCTACGCACATTAAAGCTCAGTGGCTTGACTATCATACAAGGCAAAAGAAAAATTTCTAGGTCTATTTCTTTTAGAAAACTAAATTTTTTAAAATTGGAAAAACCGCAAAAACCTCAGAATTGGCAACTTTTGACTAAAAAAATTGTCATGTCTATCTGTCTATTAAAACTTCGCTTGTGCGTTGTTTTACTTGATAATGTATCGTCTAAATAAAAGTAAAATAAAACATCTAGGTCTGTCATTTTAACATCAACTTTTAAGCTAGTTGGTTAAAGCATGTAAAGACTTTGCTTTTACTCAAGCCCCCTCTCCCAACCCCCTTGGAAAATTTCTGCATACGCCACTGGGCATTAAAAAAACTAACGCATGGTAAAAGCCCATGTGATGCGTTTGGAGGTACTGTGAAATGATTTGTTTTACATTAAAATCTCAAACAAACAACAACTGAACACCATTCTTTCACTCATCTGGATGATTTAACTATAGATGCTAAATTTACTTCAAGCTCAGAAAAAAATTTTGTTTGGTTTCTGAAATTATAGAACTCAACTTCTTTTCCGATTTTTTAAATATGACAGAAGGTAGTAAATAATCTTTAAAAAAATTTGTGTAGTGACCTTATGAAGAGAGTTTAGATCATAATTTATTGAACAGTGCTCATATAAATAAACTTTACCTTCTGATAAACCTTAATTTGCAGGGGCGGATCTCGAAACTTTATTTTGGGGGAAAATATCATAATAAATATTTCACAAAACTATTTTGCATAGTGACCAGGAGGCGTATTCTATGTGTCAAAACTGAGTAAAGTTTCAGATTTGGGGGGAGCATCCCCCCATAGGTCTACGCCTGTAACATCACTAAAAATATTAAAATAACAAAACAATGTGTAGTGACCTTAAAGATTACAGACCCAGATTTTTTATTCTTGTTTTTAAAAGTATATGATACAGTGAAAAATTTACCTTACTTGATTATCACCAGCACCCCGATAGACAGGGTCATTTTTGATGCTGAAGTTGAGGGATTTCCCAGACATTCTTACCTTCTTCGTGGAACTCCAAGGTAACGTCTACTTTTTAAATATGTTTTATACAAGGAAGACATAGTCCTTGAGTATAGCTTTCCAACAGTGTATCAAAAATTTAAGAAAACATTACATTTATACCCCAAAAAAATATGAAAACTTCGAAAATTTCTACGTTTTTTGGATATTCTCTAAATTGCTCTAATTTGGCCAGTATAAAAGATTTTGCTAAACATCACATTTTTTTGAAAACTACTTTTATGCATGTTTTCAAAATTATAGGTTAATTTTTTTTAGGTGCTGTTTACTAAGAGCATAATTTTTTTCTTTAAAGTCCCATTTTGCCCGTTTTTAGACTTTTCAAATGCGTGTGCAACAGACTAATTGGATTAAAAAATCTAAAATTGTGCAAAAGTCGTTAAGCATAAGCTGTTTCATTTAGTAAGCATGATTTAAGAAAAAAATTAAATGTCACGGCAACACTTTTTTTTTGTAAATTGGATGACTTGACGTGGAATTGCACAAATGATAAAAATTTTAGAAGTGTAGGAGGGGTATAAGATGTAAAAGCTTATACAATACAATAACCATTTGTCGACTGCGTTTTGTAATTACTAGATTACTACAAATTAATTCTAGTGTATGTAGTTTAATATCTAAATTTTTATAAAACCTCAAATTATGTCTTAAGAGCAACAACAGTTAGTGGTGTGATTGTTCCCGCAAACCATGAAGCTATTTTTTAGTTGATATGGAATATAAAGGAAAAAGCAGTTTATCAATGTAAATTTTCGTTTAAATTGTCTTTTTGACTCAACCAACTTTACAGAAGCAAGATTATGAGATCTTTAGCGACGCCTAATTTTGAAATCCTTCTCACAACCGATATGGAATCCATTCTTGATGATATAAAAAGGTAAATAATAACAACATTAAATTAGAAAAATTACTTGAATCCTAAAATTATGTGCATGTTCTTTTTCTTTTAAATAAAAATTCTTTTTATTTTGTTGCAGATCGAAGATTTTTTAATACTCTCCCGCAGCAACACATTTAGTCGATTAACTGGTGGTTTTGGAACCTACATTTCACTTCGTTTGTTCTTATTATGAAAAGGTATAATTAATATTAATAATGATATCTCATGTTTAAATCACTTTTCATCGAAAACAGTTAAGGTACATATTGAAAATTGTTCTCTTTTTCACCGCAAAGATTATCGTACCTAAAGATTCAAAACTCTATTATGAGATTTAATTCGTTCAAAGCATTTATTATGTAACAGATTTTCCCATATTTTATTTTGAATATTTCTCAGATTTTTTTGTTAAGGTCTATTTCTTTAAATATAATATAATATCGACTAGAGTTTTTTTTCCATAGCAGAACAACATGTGGTTCGTATATTTTACACTCTTAAGAACCAGACAAGAGAGAGCTTTTCTAATTTTGACATAATATTTGTGATTTTAGGAAAATATATCGTCAATAAATGTTACACTTTAAACACACTCTTAAGCTTTAAAAATTCTAAGTGGCCCAGACCCAGACCACAGCCCTTGTCTATTGATTTATAGTTTTCTTAATGTTTTCGGATTTAGTGACAGATATATATAGACCGAGAAATATTTTATATTTCCCTAAATTAAAACCAACTTTTCATAGTAGCTTTTCTTTATGTTGCGAATTTTCTTGTCATCATAGATATGAACAGAACTTTTAAAGTTGATTATAGCGATATCAAAAACGACAAAATTGAGTTATTTTTTAGATTTGATGGACTTTGTTTCCTTATTTGATTTTCAGGTAAATAGATCCAGTTTTCACTGATTTTCCGTGTCACTTAATTTTGATCAAATTGATTTCGTTTGGATATCGTAGTATTGCAAGTTTTAAAGGTCACGTATTGTTTTGACCAGTTGTTCATAAAATACTTGAAAGTGGTTAATTAGTAATTACTAAATGTAGAAAAATCAAACAATTACTAAAGGCTATGTAAATATAAGATTTGATTTGTCATATTTTTTAAGAGAAAATTTTAAAAAAAAAACCCGGTTTCGATTTTAAAAGCAAAAAATCGTAGGCACTTTCTTTAAAGGCAAAGTGATTTTTTTTTAATTGGTCTATTTTGATAAATAATTAGTAAATTTTAAACTTGACATTACTAGGATGTTCGTTTCATTTTTTAGATCAGCTTAGGTAACTTTTGAAATAGCTTTCTTTGTTTTCCGAAATTAGGTAATCTAGGGTGACTTTGAACTTTAACTGAATTTTTTTATTTGTGGGTGTTCCCGTGGGACGTCTTTAAGAGTAGGCCATCTTTACTTAAATTAAGTCAGGGAAAATTTGGTGTTTTGTTTTTTTTTATGTCACTGACTTTATTTCTTGTCTCTGTTTTTAAACGCAAAAATTTAGGAATAATATGTATATGTATAGGTTTTTTCCAATTTAGGGACGCCTACCCAAATATGTCAAATAAGAAGGGATAATCTGAGAGGAGTTTTTTTCAAGTTGTAAAGTTAAAATTTAGTTCCGTCCGTCCGTAGACTTTTGAAAAGTCAGTCGGGTTTTAAAATATAAGCGCGTGCGCCGTGTTTTCAAACTTTAACTCTTGTAAGTAATGTCAAGTATCAATTATTACACTGCCTCAACCCTTTCTTTATTTGTCAAACTTGGATAATTTTAGACAATTCTGTGTATTTACTTTTTGGTTCGTCCCGCCTTCCTTTTTGTAAATATGTTCTTTTTACTATAATTTACCAAATTGGTTCGAATTAGGCTATTTGGTGATTTACTAGAGCATTTTCTATTTTTTTGTTTATTTAGTATTAATTAACTAATTAAGTACTTAAAATTACTGGGTTATTTGCATTTGAAACTCCCGCGGTTTTAAAGGCAAATATTACAATTTGCTATAATCAATTTACTTTACATAAAATGCATTTTGAATTACTAAGGTTCCTAGTTCCTTTAATATGGACCTTCGTAATCTCATTCCCTCCTACTTATTCCCTTTTCTCCTACGCCTATGGATTAACGACGCCACTGGGCGACATGTGGGAGAATGAACGCAGCAGCGATACCTGCTGCCGGACCACAGAGAACCGTTTCGCCTTCGAACGATAACACACGCGTGTTAGCTACTCTCCTACCGCAGGAATGTGGGGTGCAAAAACTAAGGTTTAACAGCGCGTCCTCCCATGAGTTCCACTTCCTGTATAAAAATGGTAAGTGAAAATGCATTATTTTTACCTTACATACATTTGTTTATTGCTACACTAACCTAGAAGGTAAACTAGACCATTTCAGAATCCCTTGTACCAGCTTAGCCTATGACCTTATTCCCTTAAAATTACAGTCCACGCCTGACACCGTTAAATTCCAGACAAATCTCCTTTCTGGACCACCAGGGAGCCCCATTTTTGGTCCTTAGCGACCCGGATTTCTGGAATCGTTTTTTTTGCCTTTTTAGGTTAGTTTTTTTTACTGGTTTCAAATGCAAGAAAAACCCTTGTTTTTCCTAAATGCCTTTTTTACTGGTTTCAAATGCAAGAAAAACCCTTGTTTTTCTTACATGCCTACTTTAGAAAACCCCTAGGTTTCTAAAATACATTTTGCGATTTTTTTTTGTGTAAAAACAAATGCAAGAAAAACCCTTGTTTTTCTTACATGCCTACTTTAGAAAACCCCTAGGTTTCTAAAATACATTTTGCGATTTTTTTTGTGTAAAAATTAAATATTTTTACCAATAAATTTAGCCTTTTCATGCGAAAAACCAAACACAGATAAAATCTGTAAACTACTATGCTTTTTTTTGTTTCGAATAAATCAAGTTTTTTCGTTTCTTTTTTGTAAAAAAAAAAAAACCGTATGGAATTTGGGTGTTTTTTTGTTTGTCACTGGAAATAGTTTAAAATAGTGTCTGCAAAGTGCTATTATTTTAGCCGTTGTGCCTTCACATTTGTGGATTGCTATAATTATATCCAATTTGCTCGAAAAAAATCTCCAAATTGCCATATTCATTTTTGCTTATTGCAAATTGCTATGACTATATCCGATTGCGGATGCTTTACTATATTCGTTTTTGCGTAAAAACTGCTATGAATATATCTATTTCTAATTTACTATTATAATATCTGTCTGCAAATGGCTATGATTGTATCCATTTTTTGCGTGCATAATAAATTTTGAAGGAAATTTAATTCTTAACTTGAGAATTTGTTTTCGTGTAAAGGCAGATAAATAGTTTTACCAAATTAAATGCTTTTGATTTGTAGGTATCTATTTTTAAATTTAGTACATAGTAGGTACCTACTTGTTTGAATTCGCGAGGCGAAGATAAAAAAACTTATACACAAGTTTTTTTGTTATCATTAGTTTGCATCGGGTATTTTCTTTACTTTTGTGCGCTTATAGTTTGATTATTGTAATTAAACGTAGGACATTAATATTTATACAGGGTGTCCAAATTTTGATTTTTTTTCAGTTTACCTAATTTTTGTCAATTATTTTTTGGATTTTTTTTTAAATCATGTCTAGTTCGGATAAAATTTTAAAGGCTAAAGCCTTGCGCTATAGTGCGATTTCACAGCTAAATTTGATCATTGAATCCGCGACCCTCGCAAAAAATGACCCTGCCTATCACAGCGGCTTTAAAGTCAAATTTCGGACATTGTCAAAAATCAAAAAAGATTTTGAAAAGCACCATAATACTTTGTTGACGTTGGTAGCCTCTGATGAGGATCGCTTAGTAGTAGAAAACAAAGTGTTTATGGACTTTTGCAAACGCTGTGACGAGATTTCCACTATATTTTACGAACTTTTCGAACTACCCTTTGAAGATGGAGGGCTTTTGAGCAGTACGATAAATCCCATGGGCAGTCCCTGTGCCTCCACAGACCAGCATGGTTTACTGCCTAGGATAAAAATACCTCTTTTTCAAGGGGAATTTAAGGAGTTTCCAACCTTTTTGCAAGCCTTTAATGCTACCGTGCACAATAATAGGTCGCTGGGAAACTTTGAAAAATTCAATTTGCTTTTTTCTAATTTAAAGGGCCCTGCCCTGGATGTCATTTCTGACATTCCTATCCTTGCTGAAAATTATTTAAATGCCTACCACACCTTGGTGGATAGGTATACAAATAAACGATTACAAGCTTACCTTCACTGGAAGGCAATTGAAGGCTTCTCTCCTCTTACTAAAGAGAATGCTACGAATTTGAGGAATTTGCTTGATTGTTTTTCGAAAAACTTAAGTGCTTTAAAAGTCATGGGTTTTAAAACGGAGTTTTGGGATTATATTATGGCACAAATGCTCTTGGATAGGTTGGACCCAACCACGCGCAAGGCATTTGAGCAAAATTATTGCTCCAATGAGATCCCCTCTTATGATAAAATTCGTGCTTTTGTTTCTAGCCATTGCATTGCGTTGGAACAAATACAACAAACTCAAGATTACTTAAAAAATAAAGATTTGTCAATTTCAGGTCAGAAAAATCAAGCAAAGTTTCAAAATCGATCTGCTTTGTTTGCTAATACTCAGAGAGCCTCCAAAAATGCCTCCCAGTCTCCAAATGGCCAAAGTGGCTTAAATAATACTCCAAACCCTCAAAATTTTTGTTTTCTCTGTAAAAGTGGCGATCATATAATATACAGATGTCCTAATTTTTTGGCGAAAACTCCCCAGCAACGTTTTGAGATTGTTAAACAACATAAAGCGTGTGTCAACTGTTTGGCCTCAAAGCATAATTTACCCCAGCAATGCAAATCAGAAAAAAGATGTTTACATTGTGGCCAATTTCATCACAGTCTCTTACATTTTTTTCCTATTAATTCTACACCTAGTTCTGCGAGTAGCCCCTCTACTTCTGCAGTGCAACCCCCGAGGAGCCCCGTGGCTACCGAATTTAATAGAACCACTAACACCATTGTTACTGGTATGTCTTTAAATGATCGCGAAGTACTTCTCTGTACCGCTTTAATACAAATACAGGATGTTTTTCAAAATTGGCACACAGTGCGCGCCATCTGTGACTCTGGTGCTCAATCTTCATTTATATCTAAGTCATGTGCTGATAGTTTGGGCCTTCCTAAATTTAATATCGCCATGACTCTACAAAGCTTAGATCGAATGACAACTCCGGCAAAATCTGGAATTAATTGCAATATATCCTCTTTGCGTGATAATAATTTTGTTTTTAATTTTGATGCGATAATACTCGATAAAATTTGTAGTGATTTACCTCATTCCTCATTTTCGATTAAAAGTTTTCCTTTTCTCGCCAACTTAGCACTAGCTGACCCAGGCTTTAATAAAAGCGATAAAATTGATTTATTGTTGGGCGGCGATGTGTACCCTTACATTTTGCTAGATGGTCGTTTGTCTACGGGACCCAACAACCCCGTCTGCATTAATACTATTTTTGGTTGGGGAATAATGGGCAATCTTTCACTTTCACCTTCAACTACAAATCAAATTAAAACATTTTTTACTACGTCAATGAACGATTCTTTTGTCAATTTAGATAAAAATCTACAACGATTTTGGCAAATAGATGACATACCTAATGTCAAGGCCATTGACCCCGAAGATGAGTTTTGCGAAAATTATTTTTTGAAAACTACCTCAAAAAATGAGGAGGGGAGATATATTGTATCTTTACCATTTAAAGTTACTGCTCCAGATTTTGGCGACACTCGATCCATTGCCGTACGTCGTTTTTTCTCCCTTGAGAAGAAATTGCTACAAAACCCTGATTTTTATGCTGCCTACAGCTCTGTTTTACAAGATTATTTAGATAATAATCATATGCAACCGGTTTCTGCACCTTTGCCGACCGAAATTTCAAATCATTTTTATATTGCACACCATGCGGTGTTTAAAAAAGATTCTACTAGCACCCCCCTGAGGGTGGTTTTTGATGCGAGCATGCACGCCCCTGGCAAAATCTCGCTCAACAACGCTGTTTATACTGGGCCCCCTTTACAAAGGGACTTACAAAAAATTTTATTACTTTATCGTTTGCATAAATTTTGCTTTTGTTGCGACATCCGTCAAATGTACAGGATGATTTTAGTTGACCCTAGTCAAACTAATTTTCAAAGAATAGTTTGGAGGTTTGATCCTAACCAGCCTATTCAAGACTTCGAAATAAATAGAGTTTTATTCGGGGTCTCTTGTAGCCCCTTTTTGGCTATCAGAACTTTGCTGCAACTTGCTAGAGAGCATGAGGACCTTCCTCTTGCCTCAAAAATCATTGAGGAGGCAGTTTTTGTCGATGATGTGATTTCGGGAAGTGATGACTTTTTTAAGGCCACTGAGATGAAAAATCAATTAATCGAGCTACTTAGCCGAGGTGGATTCGAATTGCGTAAATGGGCGAGCAATTGTCCCGAGTTACTATCCGATCTTCCTGAGTCACACATTTCGATGAAGGCTCTTTCTCTCGATTTAGATGCTGAAAATTCAACTTTGAAAATTCTCGGTTTAAATTGGAACCCTCATACTGATGAATTTTTTTATACTTTCGACTGTTCTCTCCAAACATGCACTAAAAGAACAATTTTAAGTAATTTGGCCCGCATTTACGACCCTCTGTCTTTTTTGGCGCCAATAGTTTTAATTTTAAAATTAATTGTTCAATACTGCTGGGCAGAAGACTTAAACTGGGACGACCCTGTCAGTCCGGAAATTGTTTTTAAATGGGAAAAATTTAAAAATGAATTAAAGTTTTTGCATTCTGTTAAAATTCCTCGTCAAATAATTTTGCCTAATGCTAGTCAAATCCAGCTAGTAGGATTTTGCGATAGTTCAGAACGGGCCTATTGTGCTGTCGCTTATATTCGAATTTTTTATTCTGATGGAAACATTAAAGTTTTTTTTGTTTGTAGTAAATCTAGAGTCGCACCGTTGCGTCGTAAACTAACTTTACCAAGACTAGAGCTTTTAGGAGCTGTTTTGTTGGCTAAATTAATGGATTTTTTACTAGAAACGTTCTCGGAAAAAATTAAATTTGATAAAATTCTTGCTTTTACTGATAGCACAGTGACCTTATCTTGGATTCAGGGATCTCCTCACAAATTTAAAACATTTGTTTCGAATAGAACTGCCTATATACAAGGAAGAATTAGCCCTGAGTTTTGGCATTATGTTCCTACTGAACAAAATCCTGCTGACTGCGGTACTAGGGAAATGTATCCCTCTGATTTACAAAGATTTTATTTTTGGTTAGAAGGGCCTTCTTTTCTAAACCAACCTACAAATACTTGGGATTTTATGACAGTTACTTACGATGGGAATGCAGTTTTGGAAGAACAGCGAAAAAATATTTTTAACGTTTTTACTTGCGAACAAACAGTTGAATATTATGTAAACAACTTGTTTGAAAAATACAGTTCTCTTTTTAAAATTAAGAGAATAGTTGCTTACTTTTTGCGAGGGTTACAAAAGTTTAAAAATCCCTCATACAATTTTGCTACTGATTACCTTACAAATCAGGATTACTACAAAAGCTTACTTTTTATTTCGAAATGCGTACAATCTTTTTCTTTCCAAAAAGAAATTGAATTACTAAAAGATAAGAAACAGCTTCCAAAAGCTTTTCAAAAATTATGTCCATTTTTGCATAATGAAAGCTACGATTTGCTTCGTGTTGGAGGCCGTTTATGCCATTCAAATTTATCATACGATAAAAAATTTCCAATTCTTTTGCCTTCTAGTGCAAAATTCACTGAATTACTGATTTTAGATTTGCATCGCAGCAATCTTCATTGTGGTATACAGACCACAACTTTTTTACTAATGCAAAACTTCTGGGTATTGTCTGCTAAAAAGGTAGTGAGAAAAGTTTTAAGTTCTTGCCATACTTGCTGGAAAACTAAACCTAACTCCCTTCAACCCCCTATGGGTAACCTACCGAAATTTAGAGTTTCCGAAGCAAAGGTGTTCGAAAATGTAGGTATAGATTTTTGTGGTCCGTTCACGATTACTCTTGGTCGGACCAGAGGTGCAAAAACCATGAAAGCATATGTCTGTTTATTTATCTGTTGCGCTGTTAAAGCCGTGCATTTAGAGTTAGTCTCTGATATGACATCAGAAGCCTTTCTGGCTGCTCTGCGCCGCTTCATAGCTAGAAGAGGACTATGCTCAAAGATCTCTTCAGACTGCGGGACCAACTTCGTGGCCTCTGAAAAATACTTGCGACAAATTTTTTCTGATTGCGTGAAGGGGGAAGGTATAGTTTGGTCTTTTAACCCACCTGCTGCTCCCCACATGGGAGGCATTTGGGAATCAAACATTAAATCTTTAAAGACTCATCTTCACAGGGTAGTTGGAAATCAAATACTCACCTATGAGGAATTAAATACGGTTTTAACCCAAGTTGAAGCCATAATGAACTCACGTCCTTTATGTGCCTTAAGCACCGATCCTACTGATCTGGCGGTCTTGACTCCTAATAATTTTTTAAATTTGAGGCCTCCAGGTACAATACCCGATCCAAACTACTGCGATATTGCGTTAAACAGGCTGTCCAGGTGGCAACTGTTGCAAAGAATGCACCGCGATTTTTGGATTCGCTGGCATCGCGAATATTTGCACACTTTGCAACAGCGAGCCAAATGGCACCAACCTCTTGCTTCCATTGATATTGGTACTATGGTACTGATCAAAGATGAAAATTCCACTCCATTGGATTGGCCCCTAGGCCGCATTGAAGACCTTATTAAAGGTTCTGATAATGTTCCACGGGTTGCTATTGTAAAGACTACTAAAGGTACCTACAAACGGCCTTTGGTAAAACTATGCGCCCTGCCTACAAATTAAACTCTCTGAAATGCCCCTGGGCATTCTCAGGGGGGTGGGAAATGGTTCGTCCCGCCTTCCTTTTTGTAAATATGTTCTTTTTACTATAATTTACCAAATTGGTTCGAATTAGGCTATTTGGTGATTTACTAGAGCATTTTCTATTTTTTTGTTTATTTAGTATTAATTAACTAATTAAGTACTTAAAATTACTGGGTTATTTGCATTTGAAACTCCCGCGGTTTTAAAGGCAAATATTACAATTTGCTATAATCAATTTACTTTACATAAAATGCATTTTGAATTACTAAGGTTCCTAGTTCCTTTAATATGGACCTTCGTAATCTCATTCCCTCCTACTTATTCCCTTTTCTCCTACGCCTATGGATTAACGACGCCACTGGGCGACATGTGGGAGAATGAACGCAGCAGCGATACCTGCTGCCGGACCACAGAGAACCGTTTCGCCTTCGAACGATAACACACGCGTGTTAGCTACTCTCCTACCGCAGGAATGTGGGGTGCAAAAACTAAGGTTTAACAGCGCGTCCTCCCATGAGTTCCACTTCCTGTATAAAAATGGTAAGTGAAAATGCATTATTTTTACCTTACATACATTTGTTTATTGCTACACTAACCTAGAAGGTAAACTAGACCATTTCAGAATCCCTTGTACCAGCTTAGCCTATGACCTTATTCCCTTAAAATTACAGTCCACGCCTGACACCGTTAAATTCCAGACAAATCTCCTTTCTGGACCACCAGGGAGCCCCACTTTTGATTTGTGGGAAACTATTTTGGGATCAAAATGGGTTTTAAATCAGTTGATTAAGACATGGGTAATGTTGGTTTTTTATTAATTTATCAAGTTTTTACCTATACTTGGGATTTTTATTTAAAGTCTAAAAACTTGGGAAGAGGGTGGAAATAGAATTGCCTAAAATAAAACATGATTTAGCTTTGTTTGTTTAATTTTGTCAAATAATTAATTTTGTCACATTTTTCTTAAATTGTTTTTTAATTTGTCATATTTTCATATTTTCATCTTTTTGTTTTAAAATATACACTTGCCTAGTCCAGAAATAAATCCTTTTTATTTAACAACAAAATTAAAAACAAAACTATAAATCTGATAAACAACCTATCGTATATTTAATGTTAGAGCAAGCTGAGTATACTAGTGTATTATAGCTAAAAATTGGTAAAAAGCTAATTCAGATCAAACCAAGAAGTTTAGTTATTCTCAGATTGGCCTGATCTACATAACTTTGATGGGCAGATACATATCAAAACAAAACAGTGAAATATAGTGAAAAAGAAATATCATCCAATCGAGTAGCAGTTGTCTAGAGGTTTACGATTTGAATTGGTAAGTAAGCTTACTCATGTACTAACAAGACTGTAGAACGCCAACATGGATTCAGCCCCGAGAACTACTTTGCATTTCCAGAGATCTACATTGTTTCAGATGAAGCGCACCAGGAAAGACTCGCATGTGTCATCTTGGTGTTGTGTTCCACTCTATCTCTGTTTCTATTGGGTGTTACTATCTCACAAAATATTCACATAAAACCTAAATAAAGTAGTTGCCTTAAATAAATAATCAAATAAATATACATAATGACCGCTCGCCCGTTACAAATTGGTTGTCAGTACAGCTGGTGTGTTTTAGTTTGTCAGAATCATAATAAATGTTATACTGCTAACTTTATTAACACATTGGGAGCCTGTGTTTCACAAAGAAATGGCAAATAAAACGTTGGTAGATTCCAGCTTATTTTTTTTAGTGTATAGTTTAATATTAAACATTGGTAGAATCTGTTTTTAATTTTTACTCTTATTTAGTTTTTTTTAGCAAACTTAAACCGTTGGTAAAAAACAGATTACTTAAATTAATAATTTTAGTAGGTAAATTCAAAATTTTGGTACACTTCTCTTCTTTTTATTTAGTGAAACTTGAATGTAAAACGTTGGTACTATTTTTTTTTAATAGGTAAACCTAAAAAGTTGGTATTCCCTTTGTTTTATTAAACTTTGTTATTTTGGTCCAATTTGGAGAAGTTATACTGCTAACTCTCAATTTTAAAATTAAAAGCACCTAGGAAAACTTTGGTTATACTGCTAACTGAACTCAATCAAATATTTTTGTTTCTTTTTAATTATTTCTTTTTGAAAAAAATTTAACATTATAGAACGAGATGAGTGATAATAAATTGGTACAACACATAGAAGCCGCTAAAGCGTGAAAAAAACAGTCGACGACAGAAATTCAAGTCATCTAAAAACTACCAGATATCACCTAGAACTGTACTTCTAGAAATTCAAGAAGACGCTAAAGCGTGAATATTAATTTTTGCATGTAGTGTGTATTTCTTTCAGCACTAACAAAATAATAGTTAATAACATAAGAAAGATAATATATAGCGCTCTATAAGCTGCTGCTTTGCGTTACTACATTGCTGTTTTTAAAATTGGTAGACGGATCAACAAAATTTTAATTCGGAACCCTAGCTAAATTTTTATTTAGTTAGTAAATTTGTTAGTTGAATTAATGATTTTTGACCTTAATTTACATGTATTATTTCAACAGATAGAGATTATAAAAATCGAAAATTGGTATAAAATTAATAATTGCTGATTGTAAATTAAGTTAATTCAAAAACACGTTAAATTAACTTTCGATACTCAATAACATGGATGATTTTTCCCTACTACCTATTTATTATTATAAGCGGTGAGAAACCATTTGCATTAAATCATTTTATTACGGTACGAAATGGCAATTTGCATAAATAAAAAAACCTTTATTTTGGGTACAATTCTACCAGTAAACGATTAAACTACCCTTTAATTATCACCCCTTGTAAAATCTAAGCCCTTGCGTTAGCCGACTAAACTGTTGAGCTCAGTAGATGTAGGCCAATAGCGAGGCAGAATTCTGGAAAACACGCCTAATTAACTCTCTGCGTGAAAATATCACCCGATTTAGGTACCGTTCCTTCTTTTGACGGATATTGGAAATTGACCCTTCTTGCGCAATAGAATACTCTATATGTCTACTAGAGTCTTATCCCATATTTTTTTATTTTAAATCGCCAAATTTATTTGATTACTCTACCTTTGTGATGATCTCGATTGCTAAACTCTAGCAAAATTTGTTACACAGTTTGTAATTATTTAAATCAAATTAGCGCAAATAATTTGTAATAGCCTAAAAAAAATTTATCACACATTAATTTTGACCCAATGATGATGTTAACATTACCGTTGTTTTGCGGTAGCGCAAACGTAGCTTTATCGTCACTTTTAGCATAGTAACCACCTATTGATTACCTTTATAGCATTACATACGATAAACGCATATATAACATATCGCTCTATATAAATTGTTATTATTTTTTATTTTTTAGCTGATTTAACTAAAATCGAACCTCTTTGTATTATAATATTTTATTTTATTTTAGCTGATTTTACTTAATTGCAAAGCTACAACATACTAAAACCACAAAAATTCCATTAAAGGACGAAATTCTAGCTAATTTTATGCCCTGTATAAGATTTATGCCAGAAATTAATTAATTCCAGAAATTAATTAATATAAGACACAACCGTTGCAAAAAGTATTTAGGTACCATCCAAAACGTTAAAGGAGAAATCAAAAAAATAAGCATTGCTATAATTTTTTTATAAAAAAATAAACAAGTAGGTAGTATTGAAAATTGTATTTAGGTACCATCAAAAACGTTAAAGGAGAAATCAAAAAAATAAGCATTGCTATAAATATTTTATAAAAAAATAAACAAGTAGGTGTTAACTCGCGGATAGAATAACGCTAAATGCAATGGACTGTATAAAATTTTAATTAATGAAAGCGCGAACCAACATAAATATTGATATGCATTACGAAATAATCAAACGTCCATAGGTAAAATATTGGTGTCACACAACGGTAATCAGAACAAATGCACTCACCAGTTTTGCAGCCAAATTCTCCGCTTCTAAGGGGCCCCCGAATGGATCTAATGATGTCACCACGTAGCTGAAGGGCTGAAGTTTCTAGTTCTATGCTTCAGTACACAAAAATCGAGCACTTTCAGGTGTAGATATTTGAAATAGTTGGAGAACGAAATTAACACGCCATTTTCTCTAGGCGATTGACAAGGATCTCTCTGGTTGTTGGTGCGCATGTCCAAATACGCGGAATGCGCTTTGTCCTTCATACAGTTGTGTGTTTTTAAAAATATATATAAACAACCGCGAAATTTAGCGGGAGCTAACATAACTGCCCTCCAAAACACACAATTTTAGAATCTCAACCGGACAGATATAGATATAAGAAAAAGAATCGACCGATAAATATAAATGAATGAAAATAGATAAGTATCGTAAGTTTATTTAGAGATAACGAAATCCCGAAAAAAGGCAAAACAAACAAACAAAAAATTCAAAAAAAAAATTAAAAATAAAAAACCCATTGTAATACCCGGTAAAAGGTAGAAAATTAAAATTACTTCTAATTTGGCAAGAGGCACAGTTTTACAACTGGCCGCTTATAAACACCGGTAACCGTTTGTACCGTCGCAACACGCACCTGACCGTCCCCGCCGGGATGCAGTTCGATGACCCGACCGACCGGCCATTTCAAAGGCGATTGGATGTGATCACTTGTTATGACAACCAAATCATTTAATTTGATATTTGGGGACGAATCAGCCCACTTGTGTCGCTGTTGTAGCGTATGCAAATACTCTATAGAATACCGTTTCCAAAAATCATTATGTAGTTTTTGGATTAGTTGCCATCTCGAGAGCTGATTTAGGGGAACCTCGGACAAATCTGACTCCGGAATTTCTGAATTAAGGGGTTTAAGTGTCAAAAAATGCCCAGGGGTAAGAGGTTGAAGATCGTGTGGGTCCGAAGAGGCAGGAGATAAAGGGCGACTATTAAGTACGGCTTCTATGCGACAGGTAAGGGTGGACATCTCCATGATAGACAACTTCTGGTCGCCGACAACTCGTACAAAGTGAGTTTTAAAACTTTTGACGCCAGCTTCTGCCAGGCCATTGAAATGTGGACTGAGAGGAGGTCCCAGATGCCAACGAATAGAAAGTCTGGTGGCAGCACTTCTTGCGTAATCCAGTGATTGGTTACGAAACCCTATAAAATTACTGCCTTGATCTGACCAGCATTGCGTCACGCTTCCGCGTCTGGAAATGAATCGATGGAATGCACCTACGAACCCTTCGGTGGACAGTTCCATGGTTAATTCCAAATGCACGCAATGTGTGGCCGTACAGACAAACACACAGACATACGATTTGAAAGCTTTACAACCACGGTCACGATGAGGAATCACAAATAAAGGTCCACAAAAGTCGATAGCTACACTCGAAAAAGGTTTAAGTTGATTGATTCGATGAGCGGGAAGTGAACTCATTATGGGCGGTCTATAGGGTTTAGGGTTGATTCTAAAACATTGCAAGCACTTGGATATGGTTCTTTGAATTGCCCGTCTGGCAGATAATATCCAAAATTGCTGTAAAACAGATTATGTAATGTTTTAAACCCAGGATGAAGATATTGTCGATGAGCGGACTCGATAAGAAGAGTAGTTAAATGATGGTCACTCGAAAGTAAGACGGGGTGTTTTGCAGAATAAGACAAAATGTCAGATTTTTGTAATCTGCCACCGACTCTAATGATATTATTCTCATCAAGAAAAGGTGAAAGTTTTCGCAAAGGTTTCGGTATTGGTTTATCCTTAGATAACGCGCAAAAAAGCTCAGAAAAACAAGAACCTTGAACGCGTTTGATAAGAAGGTGTAACGCACTTTGCATCTCACCGGTGGTAGGAAAAACAATATTCTCAAAAATAACTTTTTGGTCCGGCGGCTTAGTGGGTTTTTGATAGGAATGGTTTTGAAAAAGGTTAACTATTCGAAGGACATAACAAATGATACGTTGAATTTTTGATATAGATGAATATTTGATAAGAAGCTGATCTAAGAAGTTAACGTCAATTATCGCATTGCAACAGACCTTTGGCTTTTCCTCCAGATTAATATCTCCGAAATCAATCGGCATATTTGATTTATGAAAATCGGGCCATTCGGTTTCGGGAGTCCACAAAAACGACGGTGCGTTCCACCACATGTCATGTGACATGAGCTGTGAAGGGGTGGCCCCTCGTGACGCAATATCGGCTGCATTCAAGGCAGAAGGAATGTAGCGCCACGAGTTTGAGGGAATGATTTCTTGGATTCTACTGACTCAATTTCCAACAAAGGTTTGCCAGCGATTAGGAGGGGATGAAAGCCAGTGCAATACGACTTGCGAATCGCAGAAAGTAACGATATTTGTAAAAGTTATTTTTCCTTCATAGCTAGATAAAACGAAGTCAATTAATTCGCTTAAAAGAAATGCGCCTAGGAGTTCTAGCCTAGCCAAAGTTTGTGACTTTATAGGCGCGACCCTAGATTTTGCAGATATGAGAGAAACAGATATATTATTTTCCTCCTCTACACGAAAATATACGACGCCTGCGTAGCCTCGAATTGAAGCGTCACAGAAGCCGATGATTTGACAGGTATTGATTTTTGACAGTTTGATTTGTCGGGGTAATTGAAAATTGGAAAGAAGCGGGAATTCAGAACGAAGTTAGTTCCAAGAGTCGATGATAGAAGAATCTGGTTCCTCGTCCCAGCCTATTTTCGATATCCACAACTGTTGCAAAATAAATTTTGCTTGTAGCAACAAGGGACAAAGAAAACCTAAGGGATCGAAGATTGTCCCTATGATAGATAAAATAGAACGTTTGGTTGGGGGTTTGTCCTTCATTCGGCATTGATAAGAAAAAATGTCGTTTTTTGGATGCCACTGAAGTCCTAAAACTTTGATAAAGTGGGGTTCCTCCTTGTCGAAAGAGAGAGGCATTTGACGATCGGACTCTGGCAATGTTGCCAATAACTCAGGACAATTGCTTGCCCATTTTTTAAGTTCAAATCCTCCCGACTTCAACAAATCATTGAGTTCTGTTTGAAGGGAGAGAGCTTCAGAAAGCGAAGGGCTAGTTCCCAAGATATCGTCGATATAGATTGACGTTTTTAGAACAGTACTAGCCATAGGAAAACGTTCCTTTTCTCTCTCTGCCAGCTCATTTAAGGTACGCATGGCTAGAAAAGGTGAGCATGTCATGCCAAAAGTGACAGTAGAAAGTTCCCACACTGAAAGTGGGTCCTGTGGAGAAAACCTCCACAATATCCTTTGATAAGGACGGTGATAAGGATTGATAAGGACATCTGTTTGATGTCAGCAATGTAGTCAATAGGATTAAGACGAAACGTAAGGAGTAAAGAAGCAATATCCTTTTGAAATTTCGGTCCAGATAACAATGTGTCATTGAGACTAATATTTTTTGGGGTGACTGCCGAACAATCCCAGACTACCCTTAATTTTGTACTTAAGCTTTCTGGCTTTAGTACGCAATGATGTGCTAGAAAACACGACACGTCGACCTTTGGTTGACTGGATAAAGCTAAACTCATATGATTAGAATCGATATAGTCTTGCATGAAACTTGAATAGGCAGTGTACAGATCAGGATTTTTGATTAATCTATTTTCTAGAAGTAAAAATCTACGATAAGCTTGCGGATAAGTATTTCCTAGGTCAGGGTTTATTTTGTCTTTAAACGGAAGATCTACCATGAATCTACCGCTCGGTTGCCGTACTACACTAGCAGTAAAAATTGATTCTGCCTGTTTTTCTTCCTTTGATAAGATTTGTTTTTTAGGCAAATGTTCGATTTCCCAAAACCTAGGGAGAATGACCTCTAAAGGAGGTGAATGACTCGTTAAAAAACAACTGGTTCGTTCCGTAAGACTACCTACTTCGTCAACCTTTCCCATGACGACCCAGCCAAAGATAGTTTCAAGGGCTGAAGGCTGCCCTACCTGTCCAAGAACCCTGCCCTCCTTGAATATCTGTGCGAATAGCTCGCAACCAATAACCAGGTCCACAGGTCTAGATTTGAAATAAGATGGGTCGGCATGTTTAAGGTTTTGCAAGTGTTTCCACTGATTATCGTTCAAAGAGAATGTAGGCATATTGGAACATAGTTGTGGAACCACAATTGCTTCGAAATTAAGTAAAGGAGTGACTTGTCCTTGTGGCTTAATGTGACATTGAACGAGCCCTTTGGAAGTAAAAGAAGACATCTGATTTAATCCGAATATTTCAGTGGTGTAACTTCGCCTAGGAAGATTAAGACGCTGAATACACTTTTCACTGATGAATCCTGTCTGTGATCCAGAATCAAGCAGTGCCCTTACAGGTTGAAAATTTCCGCAACCGTCCATAACATCTATTATGGCGATGCATAAAAGAAAGGTACCTGAAGGTCCTGAGGCATTTAATGACACATGAAGATTATTGACAGGTGGTGTGTGAATGACAGGACTAGTATCTTGGCTTCCAGACTCTTGATTAGTTTCTAAGATATGAGTTAAAGTGTGGTGCCTTTTACTATTGCAAGTCCTGCATGAATATTTTGATTTGCACGTATCTACATCATGCAAGGGATGAAAACACGCTAGACATAATTTTTTCTGTTTGACGAAAGATAGGCGATCGATAGGTGAGAGATCAAGAAATGTTTGACATTTCGAAAGCACGTGACCTTGATTACACCGGAAACATTTTATTCCCGTACTTGAATTAGTTGAGGTGCCAGCCAGTCCTATAAAAGGCGAATTGGATGATTTATAGGTAGGCTTTTGCCCAAACTGATTTCGCATAGAATTTGAATTTTGATAGGTAGGCTTTTGCCCAGACTGATTTTGCATAGAATTTGATTTTTGATATATAGGCACCTTTTTGGGTGCTGTTGATTGAGGAAGTGATTCCAAAACTTTACATCTTTTTTCTAGAAATTGAAAAAGTGACTGAAAAGTGGGAATTTCGGTCATAATTGAGCTTAAAGCATCATTTGTGAGGTCTCGCTTGTTTTGATATCTATTGACTAATTTGTCATAAGCAATTTTATAATTTTGATCAGATAAGCTAATCCCTGATATCAATTTTAAAGGCTCATCCTCGAGATATGAAAATAAATATTGAAGTTTTCGAACGTTACTTAGACTTTGATTTTGATCTATAATGTTATTAAAAAGATCGAAAAAGCTTGGCCATAATTTTTTATCACCTCGGAATATGGGAATACCTAACTCTTTGAGTTTTGGAGTTTCAGATTCGTTTTGTCGAACATATGATCCCGAAAAGGATGGGGCCTCAACCGGAAATATTTTAAAGTAAACCCCCTTACACGCATAAAAATATTTACGAGCTTCTGAAAGGATCGCATCCTGCGTTTTAAACTCCTCATCGTCCGAGTCGTCTATCAACATAATGACGTCATTATGTGCCAGCATGCATTTATCGAAGGTTTCATCCAAATCGGAATACCTCACTTGAAACTCGTTTCTCGCTCTTTCATCCTTTTCCGCGGTCTGTGACAACACATAACACTCGGTGATCGCAGATAAAAAACCCTTGCGTTTTTGCACGGCTTGTCGGTAAATATACAATTAACGCTAAATTAATGCTTCTGAAATAGAAAAATGACGAATTGTCGAAAATATGCACTAATTTATCGCAATTGATGAAAATTGTTTTAAATATTGAAATGATATGGTACACCACTCAACGTTTGTTTTGTTTGTTTTGATTCCTTCTCGGTTTGTTTACTGAATCGACCACGCGATAGACCCCCCTGCGCCGCACCACACCGACGACTTTCTCGACTCGACGTTTCAAAAACGATGCGGCCTTGAACCGCCCTGTTATTATTCGGCTTGCAAATAATTATTAATACCGTCGTATGGATTTATTATTCAAAATAATTCGGTCGGAGGAGCACTTTATGTTAACTCGCGGATAGAAAAACGCTAAATGCAATGGACTGTATAAAATTTTAATTAATGAAAGCGCGAACCAACATAAATATATGAATTACGAAATAATCAAACGTCCATAGGTAAAATATTGGTGTCACACAACGGTAATCAGAACAAATGCACTCACCAGTTTTGCAGCCAAATTCTCCGCTTCTAAGGGGCCCCCGAATGGATCTAATGATGTCACCACGTAGCTGAATGGCTGAAGTTTCTAGTTCTATGCTTCAGTACACAAAAATCGAGCACTTTCAGGTGTAGATATTTGAAATAGTTGGAGAACGAAATTAACACGCCATTTTCTCTAGGCGATTGACAAGGATCTCTCTGGTTGTTGGTGCGCATGTCCAAATACGCGGAATGCGCTTTGTCCTTCATACAGTTGTGTGTTTTTAAAAATATATATAAACAACCGCGAAATTTAGCGGGAGCTAACAGTAGGTAGTATTGAAAATTGCAGAGTCTTGCCTTATCTATAAGTTTTATTAAGTTTTGCTTTGGAAAATAGGTATCTATAGGTATTCAATAAGTTTTTTTTTCTCGATAGTATTGTATTTCATGTGATTCTATGATGAATGTTATGTGTAAATCATCCTGTGATTTTTTTAAAATGTGTTATTAATCGACTCGTTTGATTCCCATCGTAGACGAATGTCAGTATTTTAAGTAGGTATATATTTCTTTCTTGATTTAAATGTAAGGAAACGGAGGGTAATATCGTTCAGCGGGTAAAAATGATCACCTACAAATCTGTAAAACTGGAAAAAAAATGACAACGTCGCTAACATGCGGCTTTGTCATTTATTAAAAAGAAAAAGTATATAATCTTAAGTGATCTAACCCAACCATGGCTAACCTATTAAAGAATTATTTAATCTTACTTTTTAACTGCACAACACAGTCTTAAAATTCGACATTTACTTCTAAGGGTTATGCCCAAACCAAATCTTACCTAACCTAACCTAACCTAACCTAAGCTAACCTTGCTCTAAACGTCTAATACTAGAATATACCTACTACTACTATGTCGGTTTAGAACGTTTTTCTACGTTGTCCGACGCCTATTCTCCACCTCCTTCGATCCTGACAATCATCTTCTGTCAGATCCTTTTGACTCATTGATCTTTGGATTGACTGTGGCCATTCTAGTTTAGGACGTCCTCTTTTTCTGCGCCCTACTGGTTGCCACTCTAGGACCTGTTTTGGTAATCTTTCGTCGTTCATCCGTTGTACATGGCCGTACCATATCAGTTGCCTTTTAGTGATGTCATCCGTTATGCTTCTTTTATGATCTCATTTCTTATGTGATCTAATCTAGATATTCTCATTGATCTTCTTATTGCATCCATTTCGACACTTTCCATTTTTTTTGTATTTTTCTGTTACGCGACAAGTCTCTATTCCATACAACAGCGTGCTTTTTACCATTGTTTCATATATGTTAAATTTTACATTCTTTCTTATCTCTCTGCTCCATAAGAATATAAGCTTGTCTTAAAATAGTATAGTACTATATGTTTGACAATTATTTTTGTTGTTCGTATAAACTATTAGGACAAAATCTTTAATATCAATTAAAAAAAATATAAATAATAATAATAACTTGTATTCTTCGCCTGATTCCTAAAATAAATAAATACAAACAAAAAACATTACTTTCTTAACCTTTAAAACTTGTTTGCATTATTAATCCTCTAATCCTTTGCTTTGAAGTAGTCTTTTCTACATACTAACTCCTCACTTTTCATAAAAAAAGATCTTAGTTGTTAAATACACTAAGGTAATACACCTTACCTTTATTGAAAGGTAGGAAACAAACCAAACTCTACATTTTAAATCAGATATCTTTGCTTGCTGTAAGTATAATAAGTTTGGATATCATCATTACTATTCTATAATGATAATACTGTATTGATAACATTTGAAATTTAATTTTGCACCATCTTTGGTGCTATTGTTATCTTTTGTGAACACACGTAATTTGTTACCAAAATTATCTATGCAATCTGATAATATTGATAACTCAAAAACTATCTATCTTAATGTAAAGTAACTAGTACAACACTGCCTGGTAACCAATGTTCCATAGTAATGAACATTTAAGCCATTAAATATATAAAGCATCATAAAATAAAATTATTATTATTATTCATGACTAAACTAAAATATATTTAAAACATGTTTAACTTAGAAAAACAAAATCTTACATGCTTATTATCTTAATCCTTTAACAGTAAGAAATAATCAAAAATTCTTTAAAATTATAACATTTTTAATTAAATAAACCACCCAAAATGTAATATTAAGCTAAAATCAAGCAAAAATGTATAAGCTATTAATTAACTATAAATAAGAGAAATGTCTTGTAATTTCAGTAAACAGAATAAACATTAACTTTTAAGAGGATTCATAGAAGAGGGCATGAGACCTTCTTGATAAAAATCCACTCATGATAATATAACCCAAAAATCATCAAAACCTTTTCTTTTGCTTAAGTTTTCTTTTTCTTTAAATTATAACAAGTTATAAAAAAATAAATAAATTAAAGATGATAAAAAAAAACCAAAATGAATTTTCAATTCGTTTTTATAACAAATTATTAATTAGGACATTATTAATGATTTGATTGACCTAATAATCTTTTTAAAACTTTTTTTTTGAATAACAACATTAACAAACGAAAATAATCAACACATTCTTAATTTCAATAAAAATGGTCAAATTGGTAACTACTGTTAACCTAACCTTAACCAATCTGACTATTTATCGATAATTTCTTTTAATATGCTTAACTATAATCGAATCTGATCTAACTAGAAAAGGTCATAAAACTTAAACCTAAATATTATTCTACCCCTTTTTAAAGTCTGGGACCGCCACTGCCTAAGTGTTATTCTAATGTAGAAAACAAGGTAATTTTTCTGAAGAAACTTTTTCTAGAAAGTTTTACTTTTAGGTAATCAACCATGTGTTTAACTCCAAAATAATTTTTAAACTCTAATCATCAAAATATTTCCTAAAAACATTAAAGAAGAAAAACAAATTTCTTTTAAAACTAACGACATAGGTAAATGAAAATACTTCTAATTTTTTAACTTCAATGCTTTTTGACCATTAAAATCGAAACATAAAGGGTTATTTCCTTTATAAATTAAATAATATGGCTAATTTTTCTTAAAAAAAAACCTAGCATAAATCAGAACTTGACAAACATAAAAAAAAAACAAGCACTATTTTAACATTAACTTTTCGACAAAAATCTATCATTAAAATCGGTTCAGTAAATCCCATGATATCCTAAGCCTAAAAAGATCAACTAAGAAAACCTATAGCCAGTTTTGGAAACTTGCTATGTGAAACCAGAGAGAATATACGTTATTCTTCTTCTTAGACTTCATCTTCTACTTACCCTTTGCAATAGACATAAATGTGTTTTATTAAATTTGATTTCTTATTTGATCGTTTTACATTTGTTTGAAATGCACAAGCAATGTTTTGCAATAATAAATAAAATAATAATAACATATAAAATAATAATTAACTTAACAAAAATAATATAATAGGCGTTAAATAAAGTACTTAATCGTCTCAGTAGTTTGCATCAACATAATAAGTTTCATAAATTATACCTTGTAGTCTTTTTAACAAGCTTTATAAAGAATGGAATAACTCTTCTTATAGTCTTATCGACAATCATATCTAAGAATCACATGAATAATATTTGTTTATAACAAATTAGCCTAGTTAAATGTTGCTATTAAAACAATAATGATATAGCCATTTAGATTATTTAGAACTTATCAGACTTAACGTCAATCCATTATATCCAAAAAATATAATTGTTTCGGTTATCATCATGACTATTATAAGCTTATGTATTATTTATCTATCTATATTATAAGTCTATGTCTATGTTTTATTACATAATATAATACAGTTTTAGTGTTTTGAAGATTCTGAAGTTGTTTTTTTATGTAAAAGTATAATTAAGAAATGAAGATAAGATTTCTTTGGAAATGCTCGTGCAGAGTGTAATTCTTTTCTAGTGATAGTCATAAAAGTTAGTGATTAAAATAAAATAAATGCTACATAGTGTATGCCCTACTAGTGTATAAAGTTTTCTTTAGGTTCATGACGTATCTTTTAGTTGGAAAAAACTTAGCAAAATTTAATAAATTTATCTCTAGTTTTCTTGTATTATTTTTGTAAATTTTCATTTAGAACAATTTTTTTGAAGTAAGGCAAGGTTACGCAAGATTAGTGTTGTGACATATTGATGTATTTGTATATAACATATATACTGAAATAGATCAATAGTTCATTGGATCCATCAAATATTATTTTTACAGGACGCATCTTTGGAGTATTGAAGGAAATACTGCTATCAAATCCTCTTTGGAACGAAAGGAAGCATTTTTCCGAAGTATTCCTATCCTCTTCCATACACTCAGAGACTTTCATTTTTAGCTGTTAGTGGGTTTATTTTTAACTTAAGATTTGTTTTATGCATTTAATAATCAAGTAACATTAAGTTAGTGGTAATTTTGGCTAAGCAAGATAGTTTTAATCGTTCGCTAGTTATTATAATAGCATTAATTAGTTTAAATAATTTTGAAATATTTAAGATATTAGTGAAATAACTTTACATGTAGCGTTTCAATTTTGTGCTTACGGTTATGACAATTGGATAGTGTTGGATTGTATATTTATATGCATGGTTTGTATTTAAAAAACAATAGACCAAAACAAATTACCAGAGGTGTAAGAAGAAAGCAGCACAGTAGAGTAAACCCTAAACAGTAGAGTTACTCTGGTATTTTTTAATTTTTTTATCTCGTGTTGCTTTGAATCATATTTTTTATTTTTAAAGAAAAATAAGTCAAAAAAGGAGTATATTGAAAGGAGTACTTGGTATACCAGTGACGTTTGATTTCCTTTCCAACTCGAGAGGGTTGCTTCAGGTACCTTATAATTATATTTTATACTTGGTCTATAGTTTTTTAGTAAGTATTGTCGTTCTCCTAATATTGCAACCTAATTAAAACTAAACTAAACAAAAATGTCTAAAAAAGATGAAAATAACACTGATTTAATCGATGCCCCTGTAACATCGGTCAATCAAGAAACTAACGGCGGACATTTTCATACAGAAAATGGAATAATACAAAATCAAACTACAGGAGTAAATATCTCAACAACAACCGTCACAGGTGTGCAATACACAACTGCGAACACAACCTCTAATGCACAGACTCATGGTACAAATGGAAATGTAGGTAATTTACTTACTCAGAATAATGGTCAAGTCACCTTTACAAATGCGGATTTAGCTGCAGCAGTAGCAGCATATTTTCAACAGCAACAGGTAACCTCCGAGACTCAACAACAGATGAGAAGTGAACCACAATGTTCAGCTCAATTTCAATCCCAGTTCGTGGATGAATCTCAAAATTTCGCTCAAAACTTAAGAAGGCCAACTCAATTTTCTCAGCCTCAAGAATATTATAACAGATATGATGAGCCACAGATCTCACAAACAAACAGGCATGATGCCCCGCCCAAAAGAACTTCACCATTAGAAAATGAACAATTAGCTGAGCTAAACTTCTATTTGCGGAAAATGTCATTTACTGGAGGAATACAAGATATGACATTATTAGAAAATTACACTGGAGGTCCAGAGTTTGACTTATTTTTGGACGCCATAGAAAACTTAGGCAGACAACACAAATGGAGTCAGGAAGATATGGTCAAAGTCTGTGAGTCCAAGTTTAGAGAGAAAGTTAAGATGTATTACAGCTCGTTTGCCAGGCCAAAGACCAAGAAACATGTTTGAAATAAGAAACTACTTACAGAAAGTATTTGGCAGAAAAATTCCAATGTCAGAAGGAAAAAGAGAATTAGGATCTTGTATTCGTAAGCAACTAGAATCTCTAGGAGAGTATGTTCAAAGATTACAAATAATTGCGAATAAATTTTTCCCGATAGATACCATGACGGCACCACAACTATATCATAGAAATCTACTATTGGTAGAACAATTTCTCCAAGGCATAGATACCAAATTGGCCAACGATGTTTTAGCCAAAGGAGAATTTTATGACCTTGAGGAATGTCTAGAACAAGCTCTCATTAGTGAACAAAAAGTAGCCAGACTAATCAAAGAAACTAAGTACGACATAATATCGATAAGAAAAGTGTCTACATCAGAACGACCAAGTTATCCATCAACCAGTAGGCAACAACCTGACGAAACAATAAGATATTTTTCGTCAAAAAGGGAAGATTTGCCCAATCAAAAGTACTCATTTGCTCGAAGAGATTTTAATCAATCACCAGAAAAACATTATCAAAACGTACCTAATCCAAGACCATATTACCAAGGTTTTCAACCAAGCCGCGGTGGATTTAATCAAAGAGGTGGTTTTCAACCAACTCGTGGCAACTTTCAATTTAATCAAAGAGGAGGTTATCAACAACAGAGTCGAGGAACATTCCAAAATAATGGAAATCAGAGAGGTTATGAGAGATATCAACAAAATCCTACATTTAATCAACAAAGTGCAAGATATCAACCAAACGGTGGATATTAACAAAACCGAGGTTTTACTCACAACCATAGTAGCCCTATTCAAATGCGTGGAGCCAATTCACCAAGAGTTGCTATGTCAAATAATGGAGTCAGACAACCTCCAAAAGAATATCCTTATATGGTGGACCGATGCTATAGATGTGGAGAAAAAGGACATAGCAAGCTAACTTGTTTTAGCAATCAAAAATTGTTTTGCTTTCACTGTGGTAAAATCGGAGAAGTTTGTCCTCCCGGGTCTTTAAACTCCAAGCGCCAACCTCCAAAGCCCAAACCATAGATGAAAACATTACAAATGTCAACGTGGAAAAATCTCAAAAGATAACAATTGTTATTAGATTACTAACTGAACGAGATAGATTTATTGAGCTTTATATACAAAATCAACCTTCAAAATGGCTATTAGATACAGGAGCCGCAGTTTCGCTCATTAAAATCGGTTTAGTCAAAAGATTAAACTTACCAATCATAAATGAATGTCCAACAAAAATAACAGACATTTCAGGAAATTTAATTAATAAATACGGTTTGACTTTTGTTTTATTTCAATTACAATCAGGAGACATTCAGCAGAAATGCGCAATTTGTGAAGATGATTTAAGTTTTCCTTCACAAGGTTTATTAGGTATGGATTTTATATCAAGAGTTTTGCCAACTATAGATTTCAGAAACAATTTATTTGTAATCAATGGTTGTAATATAGCCATGACAGATGTTTTGCCAAATTGGAGTCATGGAGTTACAGAAAACAGTAACTCTAAAATGGTTAAACTACCGGATGAAAACGTCATTCAACCATCTGCAGCTAATTTTTCAAAATTTTGTCGGCTAGAAGCGACATTAGATAAAACGGGGGAAGTAAAGTCAAAAGATCAGAAGCTCCTAACTGATAAGAAAGTTTTCCTTACAGATACTAATAATGAAAATATAAGTATTTACAGTGGGAACAGTATGAAGCCGATGAGAGATCTCAATTTGATGGATTGCTCAGAAAAGAGTAGTAATACCAGTTTGCTAGTCCGTAACAAGGAAAAAAAATCCTTGATTGGTTACACAATAGCCCAAATAATACGTACAACGAAAAGGATGGAGAAAAGCCGTTTTCAAGAGATAAACAAACAGTTAGAGCGAATGCCTCTGTTGCACCTCTACATGAATTCCTGGAGATACCACCTTTCAGCGGCTGTGATATTCTAGCCTCAGTTGATAGACGTATCCCTGCTGGCAATAGAATCGTAGAACCTTTACAACTTCCAATGGGAATGTTGTGTGCTAGTTCAATAGTAACTATTCCAAGCCCAGAAGTACTGCAAAAAAACGTGGTTGTACGAATTTTAAATGTTTTTCCAACACGTCAGTTTCTTCCAAAAAATACCCCTATAGCTAACTTAGCAGATATGACAGAAGATTTGGTAGAAAGCTTCACTCGTGATAAACCTAGTCAAGAACAGTCTTTTGAGCAGGTTTTGAACGAAGCAACAAAACATCTAGTTGGTTTGGTAAGAGATAAAGTAATATCATTTTTAAGAAAATACAAAGATATTTTTCACCTAGGAGACAAGCCGTTAAAGAAGACGACTTTAGTGCAGCATAAAATAGAAACTTATAATTAACCACCTATTGTACGTGAACCTTACCGGGTTCCTTTTAAACAACAAGAAATTTTACGTGAACAAATTGACGAAATGCTTAAAAACAAGATTATACAGCCATCAATATCACCATGGAGTGCACCAGTTGTTTTAGTGGAAAAAACTAATAAAAATGGAGAAAAGAAATATAGGTTCTGTATAGATTTTAGAGCTCTTAACAAAGTAACAAGGAGAGATTATTTTCCCATTCCAAATATACAAGAAACCATCGATTCGTTAGGCGGAGCACAAGTTTTTACAACATTGGATATGACAAAAGGCTTCTGGCAAGTAGAAGTAGCTCCAGAAGATCGAGAAAAGACTGCGTTTTCAGTTCCTTGGGGACATTATGAATGCATTAGAATGCCATTTGCATTAGTTAATTCGCCATTTACATATCAGAGATTGATGAACGCAATTCTATCAGGATTAACCGGAAGTCATTGTTTTGTTTTTCAAGATGACATAATTTGTTTTTCTAAAAACAGTGTTCGAGAACACTTAGAAAAGTTAAAGTCCATATTTGACAGAATAAAAAAAGCAGGACTTACATTAAATCCAGAAAAATGTGTCTTTCTGAAAAGAGAAACTACATATTTAGGTCACATTGTAGGAGGCGATGGAATAAGACCAGACGAAAGAAAAATTAAGGCAGTTAAAGAATTTCCAATACCAGTATCGTACTATAGAAGGTTTATACCAAACTTTGCAAAAATCGCAATACCTTTAACTAGCCTCACAAAAAAGAATACTCCATATTTGTGGAAAGAAGAAAACCAGAAGGCTTTCCAAGAATTAAAGTCTGCATTAATCAACGAACCAATCTTAAAATATCCAGATTTTTCAAAACGTTTCTGTTTATCAACAGATGCATCAGGATTTGCATTAGGAGCCATTTTAAGCCAAATTTACGATGGAAAAGAACTTCCAGTTGGCTATGCAAGTCGTCAACTAAATAAAGCAGAAAGAAATTATTCAACTACCGAAAGAGAGTGTCTAGGACTATTATGGGGTATAAAACAGTTTCGATGTTATCTCTATGGAGTCAAATTTACTGTTTATACAGATCACCAACCTCTAAAGTGGCTAATGAGTGTTAAAGAATCAAATAATAGATTAATGAGATGGTCTTTAGCATTATCAGAGTATACTTTTGAGATTGAATATAGACCTGGAAAAAACCACTCCAATGTCGATGCATTATCTAGGATAAAAACAACCCAAGAAACTACAATACGTTACCTAGGAAATGTTAACGAATTAGATCCCATATGGAGTCGAGAAAAGATAAAAAAGTTGCAAAGAAAAGATCCAGATGTGTTAAGAATTTTAAACAAAATTATATCCGGAGAAACAACAAACTTTTACGCAGATGAAGATGAAATTGTTTACAAAAAGTCCGGACAATGGACTATTGATGACAGCCTTGTAGCTCCAAAAGAACTTGTATTAAGTATTATGGAAATTTATCATGATCTGCCACTCTCAGGACATGTAGGTTACGACAAGACTTATGAGAGAATTAAAAAGATATTTTATTGGCAAGGAATGTGCAGCGACATAAAACTTTATGTGAATGCATGTATTTCGTGCGCTCAAAGAAAAACTTCGCCACATTTAAGACCAGCACCACTTCAAAAATTTAAGACACCAACAAGACCATTCTATAGAATAGCTATGGATGTTGTAGGTCCATTACCAATTACAGATTTAGGGAATAAATATATTCTCACTGTACAAGATTCTTTGACGAAGTACGTAGAAGCGTTTCCAATGAAAGATCAAACTGCTGAAACAGTAGCTAGAACTTTTATCCAAGGAATTATCCTAAGACATGGAACACCAAAACAGTTGCTTACTGATTTAGGTACTAATTTCACAAGTAGATTAATGGAAAAAAATTGCGAAGTACTAAGAATCAACCATCTAAAAACTACAGCGTACAGACCTCAAACCAATGGAGCTTTGGAAAGATTCCATAGAACACTTAAAGACATGTTGAGTCACTACATAAGTCCAGATCAGAGAGATTGGGATATCTGGCTACCCTATGCTCTCGCTGCATACAGCTCAATGACTCATTCTACTACAGAAGAGATCAATGACTCATTCTACCACAGAAGAGAGTCCATTTTTCCTACTATACGGTAGAGATATGGATTATCCATTTGATGATTTATTTAGACCAATGAAAATAAGATATGATACGCATGAAAATTACGTATCAGAGTTTTTGCAACGGATGAAAATCGCGCATCAAAATGCCCTGTATAATATAGAGAAAAATACGAGCAAAGTTCACGAACACTTTAATCAAACAACAAAACCACATAAATTTAAAGTAGGAGGAAAAGTTTATTTATTGGAACAAGGAACAAAGCAAGGTATTACGAAAAAATTAGCAAAAATGTGGTCAGGACCCTATAGGATTTTAGATCTTAAAAACGTAAATGCCACGATTAAGGGTTTACATACCGGTAAGACGCAAAAAGTACATGTAAATAGAATTAAGCCATGTTTAGCTTCTAATTTAGAAAAATTTAAGCTAGGTAACACACCACTTAAGATCGAGAAGGGATACGAGTTTTTACATACATCAAGTGAAGATCAGAGAAAGGATAACAATAGTGAAATAAAAACAAACTTAATGGAAAAAGCATCTTCAAATAAAAACAATACCTTAAGTATGAAATCAGTAAGTAGTAGTACTAGTAGTGTAGAAATTACCTTGCCGATTGCAAAAGACATTTTAGCTGCAAGAAAGAGTGAAGTAAGTAATAAAACTAGTTTGCATGATAGGGAACTAAATAACTCCGATGCTCACACATTACCTTTAACCCTATCAAACGACTCTTCCTCTACTAATGAAAAGACCATAGTTGGAAAAGTTCTTTCGACTACACATTCAAATTCAGCCAGCACAACTAAGTGGTCAATCAAGCCCTAGTTCGAGGACTGTCTCCAGCGGCCATTCTCATTCCAGAAGATCCGGAGATTCCAAGGTCACACCTTCTCCGCAGCTTCCTGAGCCCTCACCTTCAAAAGAGTCACCTCAAGGCCCCTCAACCAGCCTTAGTTCATCACCCGCTACTGAGTTCCGTATATACACTCGCAGTCAAGGACCAGTTCCAGACGAAAAGTGGATCCGGGATTCAGGCATTTAAATTTTTATAAGCTTCCCTAAAACAAAAATTTAAAAGAAGAAACAAGTTCTTGTCCCCTTTTTCTTTGTTTTGCGCGCGCGAAAGCAAAACATTTCAATTGCCCACCCTTATTGTTTAAACAAATTACTTTGTTTAACTAAAATTTTGTTTCTTTTTCCTTTTGCCCTCATTTTATTGTGTTTTACCTTAATCCGCACTTGCGAGATTTTCTTTATTACAGAAGATGACTTTTGCCATTTTCGCCATCCTTTGTGCCATTGCCCAACTATCAACCATGACGAGCGCAGACATTATAGCGTACGACTGCCAGGACAGGACGACCGAACTGACCAAGCTGTCGCTGTTAGGCGTAGTGCCATGCAAAGATCCGAAGAATGCCACCTTATCTGTTTCACGCCGAATCCAGCTTGTACAGAAACGAGAACATGTATCAGTACATACGTATAACTGCCTAGTAATGGTGCAACAACTAGTACAAAGATGTGGAATGTTTTCACATACTAGTGCAGTTCCTGGAGGACTTGTTAAAACGGTTCAAACATTAAACCGTGATGGTCGTCTAAAAGCACATAAATTCCGAGCAGTGAACCTTAATGGGATTGGTGCAGGTACTATAACTCAACTGTTGTTAAATGGCAGGACAGAAGTTTCAACCACAATTCAAGGACAGATCAAGTCAGATGGTTCATGTAACGGAGTACGTTACTCAATTGGAGACACTGTTTACGAAAATGTAATCGTTTCAGCAGCCATAACAATTAAACTATCAGATTATCAAATAACTGCAAATGTAGAAAGAAATGTAATTCATTTAAAAACAGGCACAGTTTGTCATTACAACGATGGCTACTGCTTTGATGATCAAGTTGGAGAAGTTGTTTGGGAACAAGATCATAAAGAAGTTTGTCACACCCAAGGAGTTGATGTCTTATGGGAAGGAAATGATTAGATACATCATTGTAGATGCTGAAGATACTGTCTTTGCACTAAAATTAACGAAACCTGAAGAGCTTTGTCACGAAAGAGCTTGGCAAACCAAACAAAACAGACTGCTCTTAATAATTGAAGATGAATTGGGATTTTATTATAGAAAATCTTTCTTATTAACTCAAAACACCGATCTAATAGCTCAAGTTTTAAGTAAGTTATTATTTTTAGAAATCGCTGTCAAAAAGCAAATGGCTGAATTGGTATATGATGCTATTGTAAAAAGATGTGAGCTCAGAGAAGCCATCTTAGCCAATCGAATTGCATTAGCACATCAATCCCCAGAACTTATTGGAAATTTAATTAAAGAAAATTCTGGATTTATTGGTAGAGTTATGGGAGAAGTCCTTTACATTGCAAAATGTAAGCCGGTGATTGTTGATTTTAGACGCACCAAATCTTGCTATCAAGAATTGCCAATCATTTATCAAAACAAGTCTATGTTTAGAACGCCTGTTACCCATATAATCTCTGAATATGGAACAGAAATAGATTGTCAAGGACTATTACCAGCAACATTTTACTTAGAAGGTAATTGGGTTGAGTTGTCACCAGAACTCAGAAGAGCAGAACCCGCATTAGTGCTTGATGCGAATGTTGAAGAAGATACTATAACTCTTTCCAGAATCTCACCCATATCATCACATGGAGTTTATACAACGGAAGAAATGTATAAATTTCAGATATCTTTATTGTTTCCTAATGAGAAAAGAGCCGTTACCAATGAAATAGCCAGGCGTATCACTGGAAGATCAATGGAAGATCAGAAACTATATGTACCCAATATTTTTAATGACCAAGAAATCAAAAATATAGCAATGACAGCAGCAACCGAAGTATGGGGTTTCTTATCCTATATGGGAAATTTATTTTCAATTTTTGGATTTCTTATTGCAGTTATCCACTTAATCAGTTATGTTGCAACAGTGGTAATGTTTTTTACTATCAACCGCGTCGCGAAAGAACACCCAAAGCGCAAACGTTACCTTTGGGCAAGCCTGTGAAATGCACTAACTCACAGGTACGTGTACAAACTATATCGCGAGTTCATGAAGAGTGAAGTAGAACGTGAAATGCGCGAACGCGAAAATGTGGAGATGGGTGAAACCGGTCAGCGAACCCTTCTTCCACTAACGTCGTCGGTACCATCAACTCCGTTAGCTGAAGACTCTGAACAAAAACTTTATCCCAAAGTGTGTCATAATCCCGAGTGTATGAAAGAACTAACCAAGCCAAATGATGTTTGAGAACTGTGCGTTCTGATGAATAATTATTTTAAGTGTAGATTTAAAACTTGTAAGGCCATAAGTAATTGTTTGACGTGATGAATTTTATTTTCAAAATAATTGATATTTTAAAAAAAATTAATCACTTTTTCGAAGAAGGGAGGTAAATATGTAACAGAATTTCCCATATTTTATTTTGAATATTTCTCAGATTTTTTTGTTAAGGTCTATTTCTTTAAATATAATATCATATCGACTAGAGTTTTTTCCCATAGCAGAACAACATGTGGTTCGTATATTTTACACTCTTAAGAACCAGACAAGAGAGAGCTTTTCTAATTTTGACATAATATTTGTGATTTTAGGAAAATATATCGTCAATAAATGTCACACTTTAAACACACTCTTAAGCTTTAAAAATTCTAAGTGGCTTTTAGACCCAGACCACAGCCCTTGTCTATTGATTTATAGTTTTCTTAATGTTTTCGGATTTAGTGACAGATATATATATAGACCGAGAACCGAGACCGAGAAATATTTTATATTTCCCTAAATTAAAACCAACTTTTCATAGTAGCTTTTCTTTATGTTGCGAATTTTCTTGTCATCATAGATATGAACAGAACTTTTAAAGTTGATTATAGCGATATCAAAAACGACAAAATTGAGTTATTTTTTAGATTTGATGGACTTTGTTTCCTTATTTGATTTTCAGGTAAATAGATCCAGTTTTCACTGATTTTCCGTGTCACTTAATTTTGATCATATTGATTTCGTTTGGATATCGTAGTATTGCAAGTTTCAAAGGTCACGTATTGTTTTGACCAGTGGTTCATAAAATACTTGAAAGTGGTTAATTAGTAATTACTAAATGTAGAAAAATCAAACAATTACTAAAGGCTATGTAAATATAAGATTTGATTTGTCATATTTTTTAAGAGAAAATTGGAAATTTTCTGGAAAATAGCAGTTGAGTTTTTCACCGGGTTTTCTCAACTTAGGCTATATGCCAACCCTGTTTCGATTTTAAAAGCAAAAACTCGTAGGCACTTTCTTTAAACCGCAACTTTACAAGGAAAAAACTCACAGCCGTTCTCCGTTAGATTAAAAACACTGCACTTGCATCGAAAAAATTAATTTCATCAGCAAGCCGCGATTCGTAAGATGTACACGAAATAAAACTGAAAATCAAAACTTAAACACTTACCACAACACTAAAATGCACAAAACATAAACGAATGCAAAGCAAAATAAACAAACCAACCTCACTTTTAACGAGATCAGCTGTTCATCTGCCCGTACGTACCTAACCAAAGTATTAATAACTCCGGTTAGGTGTGGTCTGACTAGCCACAGACACATGTGTTTCGCTCTCATTAGAGCACATCAGTGTGACATAAGTCTTCAAGCTTACGTGGACAAAGCCTGGCCGGCAATCTAAAAATAAGAACAAGTCCACCACGGAGCCTTATAAATCGCAACTTTACAAGGAAAAAACTCACAGCCGTTCTCCGTTAGATTAAAAACACTGCACTTGCATCGAAAAAATTAATTTCATCAGCAAGCCGCGATTCGTAAGATGTACACGAAATAAAACTGAAAATCAAAACTTAAACACTTACCACAACACTAAAATGCACAACACATAAACGAATGCAAAGCAAAATAAACAAACCAACCTCACTTTTAACGAGATCAGCTGTTTATCTGCCCGCACGTACCTAACCAAAGTATTAATAACTCCGGTTAGGTGTGGTCTGACTAGCCACAGACACATGTGTTTCGCTCTCATTAGAGCACATCAGTGTGACATAAGTCTTCAAGCTTACGTGGACAAAGCCTGGCCGGCAATCTAAAAATAAGAACAAGTCCACCACGGAGCCTTATAAATCGCAACTTTACAAGGAAAAAACTCACAGCCGTTCTCCGTTAGATTAAAAACACTGCACTTGCATCGAAAAAATTAATTTCATCAGCAAGCCGCGATTCGTAAGATGGACACGAAATAAAACTGAAAATCAAAACTTAAACACTTACCACAACACTAAAATGCACAACACATAAACGAATGCAAAGCAAAATAAACAAACCAACCTCACTTTTAACGAGATCAGCTGTTCATCTGCCCGCACGTACCTAACCAAAGTATTAATAACTCCGGTTAGGTGTGGTCTGACTAGCCACAGACACATGTGTTTCGCTCTCATTAGAGCACATCAGTGTGACATAAGTCTTCAAGCTTACGTGGACAAAGCCTGGCCGGCAATCTAAAAATAAGAACAAGTCCACCAAGGAGCCTTATAAATCGCAACTTTACAAGGAAAAAAACTCACAGCCGTTCTCCGTTAGATTAAAAACACTGCACTTGCATCGAAAAAATTAATTTCATCAGCAAGCCGCGATTCGTAAGATGTACACGAAATAAAACTGAAAATCAAAACTTAAACACTTACCACAACACTAAAATGCACAACACATAAACGAATGCAAAGCAAAATAAACAAACCAACCTCACTTTTAACGAGATCAGCTGTTCATCTGCCCGCACGTACCTAACCAAAGTATTAATAACTCCGGTTAGGTGTGGTCTGACTAGCCACAGACACATGTGTTTCGCTCTCATTAGAGCACATCAGTGTGACATAAGTCTTCAAGCTTACGTGGACAAAGCCTGGCCGGCAATCTAAAAATAAGAACAAGTCCACCACGGAGCCTTATAAATCGCAACTTTACAAGGAAAAAACTCACAGCCGTTCTCCGTTAGATTAAAAACACTGCAATTGCATCGAAAAAATTAATTTTCATCAGCAAGGGTGTGGGTGTTCCCGTGGGACGTCTTTAAGAGTAGGCCATCTTTACTTAAATTAAGTCAGGGAAAATTTGGTGTTTTGTTTTTTTTTATGTCACTGACTTTATTTCTTGTCTCTGTTTTTAAACGCAAAAGTTTAGGAATAATATGTATATGTATAGGTTTTTTCCAATTTAGGGACGCCTACCCAAATATGTCAAATAAGAAGGGATAATCTGAGAGCAGTTTTTTTCAAGTTGTAAAGTTAAAATTTAGTTCCGTCTTAGAGTTTTGAAAAGTCAGTCGGGTTTTAAAATATAAGCGCGTGCACCGTGTTTTCAAACTTTAACTTTTGTAAGTAATCTCAAGTATCAATTATTACACTGCCTCAACCCTTTCTTTATTTGTCAAACTTGGATAATTTTAGACAATTCTGTGTATTTACTTTTGATTTGTGGGAAACTATTTTGGGATCAAAATGGGTTTTAAATCAGTTGATTAAGACATGGGTAATGTTGGTTTTTTATTAATTTATCAAGTTTTTACCTATACTTGGGATTTTTATTTAAAGTCTAAAAAACTTGGGAAGAGGGTGGAAATAGAATTGCCTAAAATAAAACATGATTTAGCTTTGTTTGTTTAATTTTTTCAAATAATTAATTTTGTCACATTTCTCTTAAATTATTTTTTAATTTGTCATATTTTCATATTTTCATCTTTTTATTTAAAAATGTAAACTTGTCTAGTCCAGAAACAAATCCTTTTTATTTAACAACAAAATTAAAAACAAAACTATAAATCTGATAAACAACCTATCGATTATTTAATGTTAGAGCAAGCTGAGTATACTAGTGTATTATAGCTAAAAATTGGTAAAAAGCTAATTCAGATCAAATCAAGAAGTTTAGTTAATCTCAGATTGGCCTGATCTAAATAACTTTGATGGGCAGTTCATATCAGATACATATCAAAACAAAACAGTGAAATATAGTGTAAAAGAAATATCATCCAATCGAGTAGCAGTTGTCTAGAGGTTTAAGATTTGAATTGGTAAGTAAGCTTACTCATGTACTAACAAGACTGTAGAACGCCAACATGGATTCAGCCCCGAGAACTACTTTGCTTTTCCAGAGATCTACATTGTTTCAGATGAAGCGTACCAGGAAAGACTCGCATGTGTCATCTTGGTGTTGTGTTCCACTCTATCTCTGTTTCTATTGGGTATTACTATCTCACAAAATATTCACATAAAACCTAAATAAAGTAGTTGCCTTAAATAAATAATCAAATAAATATACATAATGACCGCTCGCCCGTTACAATTACGAGACCATTTGTAAATAACTTTTAATATGAAAAACATAAGTTTTAAAGTATGACATATAAAATAGCTTTTGATGAATCTGTATGTGGTTTCTTGATCAACTTAAAAATAATATGCAAACATTTCATTGATATTAAAACAACAATTATTAAACACAAAATTTAACTCAACTTGATACTTTTAAAAAATTGGATTACAGCTTTTAACAGATATAGATCAAATTTTGTTTTTGGAAAAAATGTATTCGAGGCAGAATATCACACTTCTGCTATCGATCTCGTAAGTGTAATAACTTTTTTATCCACTAAAGATAGTTCAGAACCGGCGGCATATTTGGTTTATTGAGTATACTTACAACCTTTACGGGTTAGCCAAATGCACTACCATATAAAAATTGTGGTTGGTTAAATCAACGCGAAATCGATAAATTTTGATTTTTTGCTTGTTTCAGGAAATTCCTCTGGCTAATAAGCTTTTGATGTTCTGCGGAGAAGACAATGACACAGAAATAATTTTGGAAGTAGATTTGGAATATCCTGACTCTCTTTATAACAAACACAAATATTAATATTTTTGACCTTTAGAAGAAAATGTACAAAACTACGTGCACTTTAATTAATAAAGATAAGTATGTTATTCGCTTTAAAAATCTTTACAAGTCAAAAACTTCTTGTTGTCACAATGGCTTTTGCGAGTTGTTATTTACTTTAGAAGAAAAATTCACTTGCGATATGAATTTTCCTAGTAGAAAAAGAAAAACTTTTTTTGTTATTTAAATGTTTTTATGTTGTACAGTCGGGGGCGTTTTAAATTGCCAAAAAAATTAAAAAAATTAAATATGTATGATACAGACAGAGGTAATGTTCACAACTTTTTTGTTTTGTTTCAAACTACTTTTCCGAACTTTAAATAGCAATTTTTTTATTTTCCAGGGCGGCAATTTAAAAAGTCCCCAACTGTACAAGTAAATGGTTTTGGTGATTTTCTTTAGCTAACAGCATTATATTTTATTATGGCAATTTGGGAGAGAAGCAACATATTATAGCTTGTCTACGAAACGTTAGAAGTCTCAGGAACCAAATTAAAGCAGCACTTCATTATATTTGTAAAATAATAAAAAATAAACTTTATTACAAAGCATTTTTATTTCACATAACCTATATCTAGCAGATTAAAATAAAGCTCATCTAAGTTTTAATATATAAATTTAGTATAAAATGTATGCATTAAGACTTAGTAAAACAGGCTTTAATCAATTAATTAGTTAAGTACAAAAAATATATTCAAAAAAGTGTTTATTTTAAACAATAAAGATTTTGACTGTTTAATTAGACCCTTGTCGGGGCAGGGTATGCCAATCATATTCCAATTAAAAGTTCCTTTTTCAACAACACTTTTTGTAAATTCGTTGTATTTATAATAGGAATTTTTCCTTCAAAAATAAATATGTCCATATGTGAAATCTATATTATCACGTTAGCGTCACGTCACGATCACGTCACGCTTACAACAGACTAGCGTGTCGTTAACACGGCGTTAGCGTGACGTTAACTTGGCGTTAGCGTGACGTTAGCGTGACGTTAGCGTGACGTTTACGTGACGTTAGCGTGACATTTACGTGACGTTAGCGTGACGTTAACGTGGCGTTAGAGTGATGCTAATATCACCTTGACGTGAGACTTACATTAAAAAAATAAAAGACCAATGGAAGTGTTCTGCCTATTTTCCTATGTTAATTCCCATAAGAAAACGCTAAGGTTCAAGTTAGAAAAAATCGGCACCGTCAAGGTCACACGTCTGTGTGACGTCAAAACTGTCAAAACATGTTGAAAAAGTGCACAAGAAATGTTTGACATGACTCAAACTTCTTATATAATGTAATAGATAGACAAGCTATAATATGTTGCTTCTCTCCCAAATTGCCATAATAAAATATAATGCTGTTAGCTAAAGAAAATCACCAAAACCATTTACTTGTACAGTCGGGGACTTTTTAAATTGCCGCCCTGAAAAATAAAAAAATTCCTATTTGAAATTCGGAAGAGTTGAACCAAAACAAAAAAGTTGTGAACCTTACGTCTGTCTGTATAAATACATATTTAATTTATTTAATTTTTTTGGCAAGTTAAAAAGTCCCCGATTAGCTAAAGAAAATCACCAAAACCATTTACTTGTATTGCCGCCCTGGAAAATAAAAAAATTCCTATTTGAAATTCGGAAAAGTAGTTTGAACCAAAACAAAAAAGTTGTGAACCTTATTTCTGTCTGTATACATACATATTTAATTTTTTTGGCAATTTTAAAAGTCCCCGACTGTACAGCAATTTATACATCAAAAAAAGATGTTCTTTTTCTACCAGGAAAATTCATATCGCAAGTAAATTTTTCTTCTAAAGTAAATAACAACTCGCAAAAGCCATTGTGACAACAAGAAGTTTTTGACTTGCAAAGATTTTTAATCCGAATAACATACTTATCTTATTAATTAAAGTGCACGTAGTTTTGTACATTTTCTTCTAAAGGCCAAAAATATTAATATTTGTGTTTGTTATAAAGAGAGTCAGGATATTCCAAATCTACTTCCAAAATTATTTCTGTGTCATTGTCTGTTAGCTCCCGCTAAATTTCGCGGTTGTTTTTAACTTTTTAAAACCACACAATTGGATGACAGAGTGCATATCGCGCATTTGGACATGCGCACCAACAATCAGAGAGATCCTTTGTCAATCGCCTCGAGAAATGGCGTGTTAATTTCGTTCTCCAACTATTTCAAATTTCTACACCTGAAAGTGCTCGATTTTGGTGTACTGAAGCATAGAACTAGAAACTTCAGCCCTTCAGCTACGTGGTGACATCATTAGATCCAGATAGGGGCCCCTTGGAAGTGGATAAACTGGCTGCAAACTGGTGAGTGCCTTGTTTCTGATTACCGTTGTGTGGCACCAACAATTAACCTATGGACGTTTAATTATTTCGTAATTTCATATCAATATATTTATGTTTGTTCGCGCTTCATTTAATTAAATTATTTACAGTCCATTGCAGTTATCGTTTTTCTTACCGCGGGCTAGCATAAGTGTTTCGTTCGAGCCGAATTATTTTAAATTTACTCCATACGACGGTATTAATAAGTCGGCCATTTATTTTCACGCCGAAAACAAGGCGGCCTTGAATTTTGCCAATCGTATTGAAACGGCGGTATCGGTAGCGGCGCGCGCGTTAAGTGTTTTTCGGTCTGCTGCTATGGTAACGTACCGTGGTCATTCAGTAAACAAAGCGAAGGAATCAAAACAAAACAAACAACATTTCTCATTTATGTGTTAAGTGTGTTCCATATCTTTTCGATATTTAAAACAATTTTCATCAATTGCGATAAATTAGTGCATATTTTCGACAATTCGTCATTTTTCTATTTCAGAAGAATTAATTTAGCGTTAATTGTATATTTACCGACATTTCTGTGATTAGATGTGTTCCATATCATTCCTATATTTAAAACAATTTTCATCAATTGCGATAAATTAGTGCATATTTTCGACAATTCGTCATTTTTCTATTTCAGAAGCATTGATTTAGCGTTAATTGTATATTTACCGACATTTCTGTGATTAGATGTGTTCCATATCATTTCGATATTTAAAACAATTTTCATCAATTGCGATAAATTAGTGCATATTTTCGACAATTCGTCATTTTTTCTATTTCAGAAGCATTAATTTAGCGTTAATTGTATATTTACCGACAATTTCGTCATTTCAAAGGTAAAATCATGTCTGTCAAAAAAGCCGTGCAAAAACGCAAGGGTTTTTTATCTGCGATAACCGAGTGTTATGTGTTTTCACAGACCGCGGCATCGGACGAAAGAGCGAGAAACGAGTTTTAAGTGAGGTATTCCGATTTGGATGAAACCTTCGATAAATGCATGCTGGCACATAATGACGTCATTATGTTTATAGACGACTCGGACGACGAGGAGTTTAAAACGCAGGATGCGATCCTTTCAGAAGCTCGTAAATATTTTAATGCGTGTAAGGGGGTTTACTCTAAAATATTTCCGGTTGAGGCCCCAACCCTTTCGGGATCATATGTTCGACAAAACGAATCTGAAACTCCAAAACTCAAAGAGTTAGGTATTCCCATATTTCGAGGTGATAAAAAATTATGGCCAAGCTTTTTCGATCTTTTTAATAACATAGATCAAAATCAAAGTCTAAGTAACGTTCGAAAACTTCAATATTTATTTTCATATCTCGAGGATGAGCCTTTAAAATTGATATCAGGGATTAGCTTATCTGATCAAAATTATAAAATTGCTTACGACAAATTAGTCAATAGATATCAAAACAAGCGAGACCTCGCAAATGATGCTTTAAGCACAATTATGAACTCCACCTTAAAAAACGAGTCAGCTAAAGAATTGCGTAATTTAATTGACACCTTTTCTGAATCCCTAGAAATTTTAAAATCACTTAGCTTTGACGTTGACAGTTGGGACTTTATTATTTTTTTCATTTTGTTAGAAAAATTGGATATTCCGACGCGTTCAAATTTCGAAATGAGTCACGCCAATACTAATACCGAAATTCCCACTTTTCAGTCACTTTTTCAATTTCTAGAAAAAAGATGTAAAGTTTTGGAATCACTTCCTCAATCAACAGCACCCAAAAAGGTGCCTATCTATCAAAAATCAAATTCTATGCAAAATCAGTCTGGGCAAAAGCCTACCTATCAAAATTCAAATTTTATGCGAAATCAGTTTGGGCAAAAGCCTACCTATAAATCATCCAATTCGCCTTTTATAGGACTGGCTGGCACCTCAACTAATTCAAGTACGGGAATAAAATGTTTCCGGTGTAATCAAGGTCACGTGCTTTCGAAATGTCAAACATTTCTTGATCTCTCACCTATCGATCGCCTATCTTTCGTCAAGCAGAAAAAATTATGTCTAGCGTGTTTTCATCCCTTGCATGGGGTAGATACGTGCAAATCCAAATATTCATGCAGGACTTGCAATAGTAAAAGGCACCACACTTTAACTCATATCTTAGAAACTAATCAAGAGTCTGGAAGCCAAGATACTAGTCCTGTCATTCACACACCACCTGTCAATAATCTTCATGTGTCATTAAATACCTCAGGACCTTCAGGTACCTTTCTTTTATGCACCGCCATCATAGATGTTACGGACGTTTGCGGAAATTTTCAACCTGTAAGGGCACTGCTTGATTCTGGATCACATACAGGATTCATCAGTGAAAAGTGTATTCAGCGTCTTAATCTTCCTAGGCGAAGTTACACCACTGAAATATTCGGATTAAATCAAATGTCTTCTTTTACTTCCAAAGGGCTCGTTCAATGTCACATTAAGCCACAAGGACAAGTCAATCCTTTACTTAATTTCGAAGCAATTGTTGTTCCACAACTATGTTCCAATATGCCTACATTCACTTTGAACGATAATCAGTGGAAACACTTGGAAAACCTTAAACTTGCCGACCCATCTTATTTCAAATCTAGACCTCTCGACCTAGTTATTGGTTGCGAGCTATTCGCACAGATATTCAAGGAGGGCAGGGTTCTTGGACAAATAGGGCAACCTTCAGCCCTTGAAACTATCTTTGGTTGGGTCGTCATGGGAAAAGTTGACGAAGTAGGTAGTCTTACGGAACGAACCAGTTGCTTTTTAACGAGTCATTCACCTCCTTTAGAGGTCATTCTCTTTAGGTTTTGGGAAATCGAACATTTGCCTAAAAAACAAATCTTATCAAAGGAAGAAAAACAAGCAGAATCAATCTTTACTGCGAGTGTAGTACGGCAACCGAGCGGTAGATTCATGGTAGATGTTCCGTTTAAAGATAAAATAAACCCTGACCTAGGAAATACTTATCCGCAAGCTTATCGTAGATTTTTAATTCTAGAAAATAGATTACTCAAAAATCCTGATCTGTACACTGCCTATTCAAGTTTCATGCAAGACTATATCGATTCTAATCATATGAGCCTAGTTTTATCTAGTCAACCAAAAGTCGACGTAACATGTTTTTTAGCACATCATTGTGTATTAAAGCCGGAAAGCTTAAGTACAAAATTAAGGGTAGTCTGGGATTGTTCGTCAGTCACCCCAAAAAATATTAGTCTCAATGACACGTTGTTATCTGGACCGAAACTTCAAAAGGATATTGCTTCTTTACTCCTTACGTTTCGTCTTAATCCTATTGCCTACATTGCTGATATCAAACAGATGTTCCGTCAAGTCCTTATCAATCCTTATCACCGTCCTTATCAAAGGATATTGTAGAGTTTTCTCCACATGACCCACTTTCAGTGTGGGAACTTTCTACTGTCACTTTTGGCATGACATGCTCACCTTTTCTAGCCATGCGTACCTTAAATGAGCTGGCAGAGAGAGAAAATGAACGTTTTCCTATGGCGAGTACTGTTCTAAAAACGTCAATCTATATCGACGATATCTTGGGAACTAGCCCTTCGCTTTCTGAAGCTCTTTCCCTTCAAACGGAACTCAATGATTTGTTGAAGTCGGGAGGATTTGAACTTAAAAAATGGGCAAGCAATTGTCCCGAGTTATTGGCAACATTGCCAGAATCCGATCGTCAAATGCCTCTCTCTTTCGACAAGGAAGAACCCCACTTTATCAAAGTTTTAGGACTTCAATGGCATCCAAAAAACGACATTTTTTCTTATCAATGCCGAATGAAGGACAAACCCCCAACCAAACGTTCTATTTTATCTATCATAGGAACAATCTTCGATCCCTTAGGTTTTCTTTGTCCCTTGTTGCTACAAGCAAAATTTATTTTGCAACAGTTGTGGATATCGAAAATAGGCTGGGACGAAGAACCAGATTCTTCCATCATCGACTCTTGGAACAAACTTCGTTCTGAATTCCCGCTTCTTTCCAATTTTCAATTACCCCGACAAATCAAACTCTCAAAAACCAATACCTGTCAAATCATCGGCTTCTGTGACGCTTCAATTCGAGGCTACGCAGGCGTCGTATACTTTCGTGTAGAAGAGGAAAATAATATATCTGTTTCTCTCATATCTGCAAAATCTAGGGTCGCGCCTATAAAGTCACAAACTTTGGCTAGGCTAGAACTCCTAGGCGCATTTCTTTTAAGCGAATTAATTGACTTCGTTTTATCTAGCTATGAAGGAAAAATAACTTTTACAAATATCGTTACTTTCTGCGATTCGCAAGTCGTATTGCACTGGCTTTCATCCCCTCCTAATCGCTGGCAAACCTTTGTTGGAAATCGAGTCAGTAGAATCCAAGAAATCATTCCCTCAAACTCGTGGCGCTACATTCCCTCTGCTTTAAATTCAGCCGATCTTGCGTCACGAGGGGCCACCCCTTCACAGCTCATGTCACATGACATGTGGTGGAACGCACCGTCGTTTTTGTGGTCTGCCGAAAACGAATGGCCCGATTTTCATAAATCAAAAATGCCGATTGATTTCGGAGATATTAATCTGGAGGAAAAGCCAAAGGTCTGTTGCAATGCGATAATTGACGTTAACTTCTTAGATCAGCTTCTTATCAAATATCCATCTATATCAAAAATTCAACGTATCATTTGTTATGTCCTTCGAATAGTTAACTTTTTTCAAAACCATTCCTATCAAAAACCCACTAAGCCGCCAGACCAAAAAGTTATTTTTGAGAATATTGTTTTTCCTACCACCGGTGAGATGCAAAGTGCGTTATACCTTTTTATCAAACGCGTTCAAGGTTCTTGTTTTTCTGAGCTATTTTCCGCGTTATCTAAGGATAAACTAATACCGAAACCTTTTCGAAAACTTTCACCTTTTCTTGATGAAAATAATATCATTAGAGTCGGTGGCAGATTACAAAAATCTGACCTTTTGTCTTATTCTGCAAAACACCCCGTCTTACTTTCGAGTAACCATCGTTTAACTACTCTTCTTATCGAGTCCGCTCATCGACAATACCTTCATCCTGGGTTTAAAACGTTACATAATCTGCTTTTACAGCAATTTTGGATATTATCTGCCAGACGGGCAATTCAAAGAACCATATCCAAGTGTTTGCAATGTTTTAGAATCAATCGTAAACCCTATAGACCGCCCATAATGAGTTCACTTCCCGCTCATCGAATCAATCAACTTAAACCTTTTTCGAGTGTAGCTATCGACTTTTGTGGACCTTTCTTTGTGATTCCTCATCGTTACCGTGGTTGTAAAGCTTTCAAATCGTATGTCTGTGTGTTTGTCTGTACGGCCACACATTGCGTGCATTTGGAATTAACCATGGAACTGTCCACCGAAGGGTTCGTAGGTGCATTCCATCGATTCATTTCCAGACGTGGAAGCGTGACGCAATGCTGGTCAGATCAAGGCAGTAATTTTATAGGGTTTCGTAACCAATTACTTGATTACGCAAGAAGTGCTGCCACCAGACTTTCTATTCGTTGGCATCTGGGACCTCCTCACAGTCCACATTTCAATGGCCTGGCAGAAGCTGGCGTCAAAAGTTTTAAAACTCACTTTGTTCGAGTTGTCGGCGACCAGAAGTTGTCTATCATGGAGATGTCCACCTTTACCTGTCGCATAGAAGCCGTACTTAATAGTCGCCCTTTATCTCCTGCCTCTTCAGACCTACACGATCTTCAACCTATTACCCCTGGGCATTTTTTGACACTTGAACCCCTTAATTCAGAAATTCCGGAGTCAGATTTGTCCGAGGTTCCCCTAAATCGGCTCTCGAGATGGCAACTAATCCAAAAACTACATAATGATTTTTGGAAACGGTATTCTATAGAGTATTTGCATACGCTACAACAGCGACACAAGTGGGCTGATTCGTCCCCAAATATCAAATTAAATGATTTGGTTATCATAACAAGTGATCACATTCAATCACCTTTGAAATGGCCGGTCGGTCGGGTCATCGAACTGCATCCCGGCGGGGACGGTCAGGTGTGTGTTGCGACGGTACAAACGGTTACCGGTGTTTATAAGCGGCCAGTTGTAAAACTGTGCCTCTTGCCAAATTAAAAGTAATTTTAATTTTTCTACCTATTACCGGGATTACAATAGGTTTTTCTTTATTTTTACTTCTTTTTTTTAAATTTTTTGTTTGTTTTGCCTTTTTCGGGATTTCGTTATCTCTAAATAAACTTACGATACTTATCTGTTTTCATTCATTCATATTTATCGGTCGATCATTTTTCTTATATCTATATCTGTCCGGTTGAGATTCTAAAATTGTGTGTTTTGGAGGGCAGTTATGTTAGCTCCCGCTAAATTTCGCGGTTGTTTTTAACTTTTTAAAACCACACGATTGGATGAAGGACAGAGTGCATTTCGCGCATTTGGACATGCGCACCAACAATCAGAGAGATCCTTTTCAATCGCCTCGAGAAATGGCGTGTTAATTTCGTTCTCCAACTATTTCAAATTTCTACACCTGAAAGTGCTCGATTTTGGTGTACTGAAGCATAGAACTAGAAACTTCAGCCCTTCAGCTACGTGGTGACATCATTAGATCCAGATAGGGGCCCCTTGGAAGTGGATAAATTGGCTGCAAACTGGTGCGTGCCTTGTTTCTGATTGCCGTTGTGTGGCACCAACAAATAACCTATAGACGTTTGATTATTTCGTAATTTCATATCAATGTATTTATGTTTGTTCATGTTGTTATTTCAGAGGTTCTAGGTCGGGAAATGGTGGAAAACTAAGTAAAAACAACAATGGTTTGCTGAAGTGTTCTTGTATATTTAACGTTTTTTGTCATTACATACCACAGAATATCAACAAGCTAGAAGAACATCAATAATGCCTAAATAAACACGCAGATGGCGCTGTAGGTACCGTTGAAATAATAAATAATTATTAATACATATTTCAACACCCCCACTTATTAAAAATTATTTTACTCTAAAATAATTAAAACAAACAAAAGTAGGCTAACTTTTAAATAAAATAAAAAGACTGTAGGCAACTTTAAAAATCACTATGACAAACCTAACTGTAAAACAAACTTATTATGTTTGACACTTGGCAGACCCTTGGTCAAAATATCTGCTGTCATGTCAGATGAAGCCAAATATGTCAATTTAATGATATTGTTAGCTACTGTTTCCCTTATGAAATGGTACCTGACATCTATATGTTTAGAACGAGAATGAAGTACTGGATTAGCTGCCAATTTTTGTGCTGACTGATTGTCAACAAACAACACCAGAGGATCCAACTCTTCATTCAGCTCCTCATATAGGTTCTTGAGATATATGGCTTCTTTTGACGCTTCACTCATAGCCATATACTCTGCCTCAGTGCTACTAAGAGCTGTACTCTTTTGCTTAAAACTTTTCCAGGAAATGGCCCCACCTGCCAATTTAAATACAAACCCTGTGTATGACTTTCTATCTAATTTATTTGTACCCCAATCTGAGTCTGAGTAACCCTCAAAGTTGCAACCACTTTCTGAAAAAGTTAGGCATTTAGCTTTTGTACTTTGCAAATATCTTAACAGCCTTTTAGCATACTTATAATGTAACTCTGTGTAACAACTGTTATATTGGCTTAAAAAACTCACTGAATAAGCAATATCTGGGCGCGTTAAGACTGCAATGTACATTAAACTACCAATTAATTTTTGATAAGGTATTTCCTTATCACAAGTCTGTGATCCATTAGAGTCATTACTTGAGCCCTGTTCTAAGTTCAAATTTGGTTCGATAGGTGTCGCTACACCTTTACAATTGCTCATGTCAAATCTCTTCAGAACCTGCTCAATATAGCCCTCTTGATCTAATCTAATTTTTCCCTTTTCTTGTCTAATTCTTACACCTAAAATCTGCCTAGCCTCTCCGAGATCTTTAATTTGAAAATAGCTGCTTAAATGATTTTTTAAGAAACTCATTTCTTTCTCATCATTGCCAAAAACAAAAAAATCATCCACATATAAAGCTATCACTGTTAAAGACTCATTTTCTTTTTTAATGTATAAACAAGGTTCATATTTAGATTTTGTGTAATTGATCTCTAATAGAACTTCATCTACTCTTTTGTTCCAAGCTCTACTGCTCTGCTTGAGCCCGTAACAGCCTTTTTCAATTTACATACCTTGTTTTCAGCATTCCTAACCTCAAAACCTTCCGGTTGCCTCATGAAAACATTTTCTTCCAGGTATCCATTCAAAAAAGCTGTTTTCACGTCTAAGTGAACCACTTTTAAATCTAATTTCACTGATAGGGCAAAAAGCATTCTTATGGTACTATGTCGTACCACAGGTGAAAAGGTTTCGTCATAATCGACACCATACTTTTGTGTGAAACCTTTTGCCACCAACCGTGCACGATAAACATAATCACCATCACATTTTTTGATTTTAAACACCCACTTATTGTCAACAACAGTACCATGACTTGGTACGTCAACTAAGTCCCATGTCTCATTTATCTTAAAAGATTCTATCTCTTCCATCATTGCTTGTCTCCATCTCTCTTTATCTGGTCTCGATAAAGCTTCATTCACACTCATTGGGACATCTTCAAGATCTATCTCTCTCTTACTGTTCTCACTCTTACACATGTATGTCACATAATCATCATATTTTCTATTTGGCATTTTTGTTCTCTCTGAGCGACGTGGAATCTCAAATTCTTCTGCATGTTCTGACTCTAAGCTCACAAAACTTTCCTCTTCAGATTCCCCCACTGAATCTGTGTCTTTCTGGGTTTCTTGTTCTGAGCTGTCAGCCTCACACTCACTGATTTTGAATTCTGTCATTTCTGTCACTTTTTCATTGACAATGACATCTCGGCTGGTTATGACTTTCTTGTCAACAGGATCATATAACCTATATCCTTTCACATTTTCTCCAAAGCCAATCAAAATCATTTTACTTGCCTTTTTATCCCACTTGTGTCTCTTAACTTTAGGGACATGAACCATGGCCTCACTACCAAATATTCTGACATGACTTATGTCTGGCTTTTTCTCATGCCAAAGTTCATAAGGGGTTTTATACTCTAAGCCCTTTGCTATGCATCTGTTTCTAAGATATATACTAGTGTTAACCGCCTCAGCCCAAAACTTTTTAGGTAAATCTGCCTCAAAAAGTAAACATCTGGCTTTTTCAATGACTGTACCGTTCATACGTTCTGTCATTCCGTTTTGTTGAGGTGTGTGAGGGTTCGTCTTTTGGTGTATGATCCCCTCTTTCTTTAAAAATTGTTCAAACTCATCTGAACAATATTCCCCTCCATTGTCAGAACGTAAACACTTGATCTTAAGGCTTCTCTGAGTTTCAACCTCCTTTTTAAAGTCTTTAAAATATCCCAAAGTCTCATCTTTTGATTTTAGAAAATAGACATATGTGTGTTGAGAGTAATCATCCTCAAATAAAAGAAAGTACCTGGATCCTCCAATGGACTGTTCTTCCACAGGACCACAAAGATCACTGTGAATCACTTCTAGAGGTGTTTTTGCTCTTGAACCTTCATTTTTGAAAGGTAGTCTTGCTTGTTTACCTTCACAACAAGTGATACAAAACTTCTTTTTGCACACTGTGTCTTTTATGTGTAAACCTTCTACAGAATCATGATTTTTCATAGCATTTAAATCTTGGTAATTTAAATGAGCTAATCTTTTGTGCCAAACTTCATTTGAAACCACTAAATGTGCAACAGCTGATGTTTGTTTACCACTTTCGCTTTCACTAAGGGTGCCTTTCTCCTGTGAATACATCAACTTGTAAACATTGCTAATAGACCGAGCGACCGCTACAACTTTATTCTCGGTATTTATGATTTTACAAGTGTTTTTATCAAACACTACTTGATTACCGTTTTTGATCATTTGTCCGATGGATAATAAGTTTGTTGTAATGCCTGGAACATATAATGCATTTTTGATCATTATCTCATGTTTCTGCCCGTCTACTAACGTCTGTAACTGTATGTTACCTGTTCCTAAAACTTGTAATTTGGTTTGATCAGCAATCATAATTTCTTTCGGATCACTCGTTTCTTGGAAATCCTTAATCCAATCTTTTCTGGAAGTCACGTGATGACTCGCACTTGAATCAATGTACCAATCATTGTTACTGAACTCTCCATTAATGAAAACTGCACTTAGAGCACTTACGCCCTTCTTTTTCTCATCTGTCTTAGATCTGTCATCTGTGCTTTCATTAGCCTTTGAAGGACATTTGTTCATGTAATGGCCATAACCCTTACATCGGTAACATTTTACATTTTGCATCTTTGATTCATCGTCATTACCTTTCTTCAGTGGCCTCTTGGTCTTGTCAAAACCTTTTTTCCCAAATTTTGTGGCAAAAGCTGCACCAGTAGAACTACTACCGCTCTCTTGTGGATTGTCAAGCAACTTCGTTTTTATGCTCTCTGTCGTGATCTGTATTCCACTGTGCTCGATAGCCATAATCATTGGCGAAAACTTCTCTGGTAGACCAGCCAATAGTAATGATCCCACCCATTCGTCATCGATCGCAAATCCTGTCTTTTTCAATTTCTGGGCTGTTTCAAACACTTGAGTAACGTAGGATTCCATCCCATCGCAATTATCGAGTCGCAAAGATATCAAAGCACGCAGTAAATATATTTTACGCGAAAAAGCTGTATCTGCGTACATTTTCTTAAGTGTGTCCCACATCGATTTCGCGTCTTTTGCATCACGGATATGCACGTATAGCGATGGATCGATCGTAAGCACTAACTTTGCTCGCGCCTTTGCTTGCTGCGCGGTATCTGCCTCGGTACCACTTAAGCACTTGTCGAGTCCCTCGAGAATAAGGAAATTCTCCACGGCGAAATTCCAATCATCGTAATTGTCTCTCCCGGTTAACTTCGGAACTCCCGACATGTAGTTCGACGCCATCTTGAGTCGTTTCGGCCGATAAATACGCTAACACTTCGAAAGCTAAAAAACCGTGTTTTAAACTGTTTGCACCGAATTCTCCGCACTTCTCGCGTAACTGTTATGTCCTGGGCCCATAACCTGTTGTTATTTTAGAGGTTCTAGGTCGAGAAATGGTGGAAAACTAAGTAAAAACAACAATGGTTTGCTGAAGTGTTCTTGTATATTCAACGTTTTTTGTCAGACTGTCATTACATACCACAGAATATCAACAAGCTAGAAGAACATCAATAATGTCTAAATAAACACGCAGATGGCGCTGTAGGTACCGTTGAAATAATAAATAATTTTTAATACATATTTCAACAGTTCACGCTTTCATTAATTTAAAATATTTACAGTCCATTGCAGTTATCGTTTTTTCACACACAATCTTTATATGGTAGTGCATTTGGCTAACCCATAAAGGTTGTAAGTAAACTCAATAAGCCAAATATGCCGCCGGTTCTGAACTATCTTTAGTGGATAAAAAGAGTTATTACACTTGCTAGATCGATAGCAGAAGTGTGATATTCTGCCTCGAATCCATTTTTTCCAAAAACAAAATTTGATCTATATCTGTTAAAAGCTGTAATCTCATTTTTTAAAAGTATCAAGTTGAGGTAATTTTTGTGTTTAATAATTGTTGTTTTAATATCAATGAAATGTTTTCATATTATTTTTAAGTTGATCAAGAAACCACATACAGATTCATCAAAAGCTATTTTATGTCACACTGTATAACTTATGTTTTTCATATTGAAAGTTATTTACAAATGGTCTTATAATAAATGCTTTGAACGAATTAAATCTCATAATAGGGTTTTGAATCTTCAGGTACGATAATCTTTGCGGTGAAAAAGTGAACAATATTCAATATGTACCTTAAATGTTTTCGATGAAAAGTGATTTAAACATGAGATATCATTATTAATATTAATTATATCTTTTCATAATAACAACAAAGGAAGTGAAATGTAGGTTCCAAAACCACCAGTTAATCGACTAAATGTGTTGCTGCGGGAGAGTATTAAAAAATCTTCGATATGCAACAAAATAAAAATAATTTTTATTTAAAAGAAAAAGAACATGCACATAATTTTAGAATTCAAGTAATTTTTCTAATTTAATGTTGTTATTATTTACCTTTATAATTTTTTATATCGGTTGTGAGGATTTCAAAATTAGGCGTTGCTAAAGCTCTCATAATCATGCTTCTGTAAAGTTGGTTGAGTCAAAAAGACAATTTAAACGAAAATTTACATTGATCAACTGCTTTTTCCTTTATATTCCATATCAACTAAAAAATAGCTTCATGGTTTGCGGGAACAATCACACCACTAACTGTTGTTGCTCTTAAGACATAATTTGAGGTTTTATAAAAATTTAGATATTAAACTACATACACTAGAATTAATTTGTAGTAATCTAGTAAATACAAAAGGCAGTCGACAAATGGTTATTGTATTTTATAAGCTTTTACATCTTATACCCCTCCTACACTTCTAAAATTTTTATCATTGTAAAACGCTTATGTGAATCAGGAAATGGTGTTAAAAACATTAAGTTCAATATACTTTTCTAATAAATATACAGGATGTACCAAACTATTTAAGGTTTATTTGACTTACAGCTCACTTTCTTGTGTAGAATAATGGTTATGGATTCTTGGAAAATATTTTTTCTTTTAGTATATCATTCAGGAAAATATGGAGAGTACTAACTACAGCTTTACCGTGAACTAATTTTCATAAAATGTTCAGGTAAAATAGCGAGCTGATTAGATTTTGGTTAGAATCCAATAACGCTAATGACTGTTTTGACATTTAAAATATTTAAATCGCATCAATATACGGTTTTCGAAATATAGTAGATGACATTTTTCTCAATAATTTGTGTTTCAACCAAAGCCTTGTAGAAACTTTCGTTTCTGAGATATTTACAAAAATTATAAAATAAAATAAAATTAGTAGAAAAATGGCCTTTTCCTAAATTAAAATAGTAATTTGCGTCACGTTAGCGTCACGTTTGCGTCACGTTAGCGTCACGTTAGCGCCACGCCAGCGAGATGATAGCAGCTTCACGATTATATAACGCTGCTTATTCTTTTTTAGCAGTATTTTTTCATAATGTGGGCTTGATAAAGTTGTGTTTATATACTAGGCCTCCCCCCAAATATCTTCCACTCTTCTCTGTCTGTCGCCGTGTTTATCCATCTAGTTTGCGCATGTTTCTTCAAATCGACCGCCAATCAGATTTGTTCCATCGGTAGTCTTTTGTCTAATATTATGACTGGCAAATTTCTATTTTAAATTTGCTACCTTTCCTCTGGCAACCCTTACTTTTGTTTTATTTGTTCCAAAGCATATTGTGTGTTAATTATTCGATAGCAGCAAATTAAACTGCTTTAGATTCATCACACAACAAATACTTTATATTACCAACATGATTGATATTTTGCTATTTTCAAAGAAAAGTGATTTTAATACTAGCAGAGATAAGTTGACTCAAAGTTGTTTTGAAATCTTTAAGATCAACTTATACCTGCAGGTATTTAAGTTGAATCTACCACATTGCTATAATTTATTTTGTGTAGTTTTATTTTAGTCTAGGCATCGAAGAAATTATTTCTTCGATGGTCTAGGTATGGTCACCCACTTTTTTTAATGTCATCTTAAAATTGATTAAACTCGTCTGGAAACCTTGGAATTATAAATTTTGATACTTATTTTAAGCCATGAAGTACTGCCTAACAACATACTGTTTCTTTATAATCTACATTTTGTAGAAAAATTAGGTGACACTAAAATAGTGGGCGAGTGTACTAGTTTTTGTTTTCTGAGCTTTAATTAGTTTCTTATTTTCTGATTTGAGAGTTTTAGTAACATTTAGATATTAAACCTTTTATTGTTAAACCATATTCCTCTTAAAGTTTAGTAATGCGATACATTCCTTTGGGGATATGATAAGGGGAGCTGATCAGGAGTAAATTTAACCCTCACATGCATTAAACAAAAGTTAAGAGTTTTTGGAGATATTACAATTTTTCTGCTTTTCTACAAAGGTAGAACTTAACTTAAGGGTTTAGAACCTAGAAAATTTAGCTAGTAAATAAATAAATTGTAAGCAAAAAGTCGTAATATTTTTTTCCTATAATTTCTAGCTACGTTTTCATCAAAATTTTCTAAAACTTCCTTATTGTCATAGCAGCTAACAGAACACAAATTCTATTAAAACTGCTTGACACGGTAAAGGAATGTAATGAATTACCAGTAACCCTGTATATAACTACAGATTAAATTGTAATCATTTAGGGATCCTATCAATTGGTACTATAAATTGAATGATTTTTAAAAAAAATTTAATAAATTTACTTATGGATATTAGTCTAGTTACTTGTTTTATTTTTTAGTCATAAAACAAAAAAATATATATTCTACTTCATGCTGGCTACCTTAACTAAAAAGTCGTCAACTATATTATTAGGGACTTATTGGAATAAAACTTGAACTTATTTTAGAGTCAACTTTATTCTGACATATTTACACAGAAAACTAACAGCTGACCTCTCAAAATTGATAATACCAAAACCAAATTTAATAATTAAGTCGCAAACTTTCATTTAAAAAATACCGACACTAATAAATTCGGTTCTTAAATACACAAAGGCCGAATTTTGAAGGAGAGCAGCTACTTTTTATATGGAAATCTGTCACCATAAGGTCGATTTTAAAATTCTTGGTTTTTTAAAATTGATAAAAGCTTTTTAACATTAAATAAATACCTACACCTACTGGTGGTCTGCGGGGAACGTTTTAGTAGATTTGAGTCGAATAAATACCTGTGGATCATTAAGCAAAAATAAAACTAAAAAATTATCTATATTAGTATTTGTCATCTGCGGGGACACAAACTCTCAAATAAATCAATGTTAAATAAGTAGTTTGTGAGTTGTAGTTGTTGGTGCAAGGGGATCAGAAAAACAGACAAATACACAGACACATTATAATCATGGCTATGCACACCTTCATCCATAGCCTTTCAAAATATGCTAATCCTATCACAGGGTATTAAAATCGTTTAAGGGGTTCGTAGTTATGCGGTGTAGGTATTTATTTAATTAAAAAAAGCTTTTACTATTTTAACGTTTTATCAATTTAAAAACAAAGAGTAAAAATCATAGCCCAAATCAGTATTGAATTGAGTTATAGATCCAGGAGAGTGCAGAAAAACAGACAGACAGACAGACATTATAATGAAGTTGTGTAACATTTTATAATATTTAAGACTTTTGTAAAAATAAGCTAAACAAATAACGTTAACTAAATAAAAGCATTTTCCAAGTTTGCGAATCCTACGAAAAACATTACTCAATCTTGGCCTCTTGTCTAAATGAATAGTATTATTTACGTTAACTAAATAAAAGCATTTTCCAAGTTTACTCAATCTTGGTCTCTTGTCTAAATAAATAGTCTTATTTAAATAAAAATTCATTAAATTTTAAATTATTTTTCTTATGACTCATTTCCTGTTGACAAGTCTCCTGCTAACAAGTTAAGACAAGTCCTGACTTGTAACGCTTTAGCTCGACATGTCTCATTTTAAAGTGTTAACAAGTCTTAACCTGCTTGAAAAATATTCGTCATTATCATTTTACCCTTAAATCTGTCTATGTAGTCTATAGTTTTTTAAAATCTGAATTTTTCAAGGTTTGACCTTTTTGGTCTTATGGGATTTGCTACCCTGAAATTCGCTAAATAACGTTTTTGACATTTGACAGATTTAATTTGACAGACATTTCAGATGTTTGACAGCTGGCATTTGACACTTTAAGACCGACATTTGACAGTTGCCACTTAGATCAACACCCTGCCACCGAGGCTCACCTAGTTTTTTCACCCGCCGCTCCCCTACTAATCTCTATCTCTACCTACTTATTGAATTTATCATACATAAACCAAACTTCCGCTGGAATGTTTTCGAAGACGCTATCAGTGCATGTAGGATAAAACAACAAAAAATATTTAATTTTTTAATAATTAATAAATATTAAAATTAATAACATATTGCATTTGACCTCTGGGGAAAGGCATTGTATCGCCAATATACAAAAGAAACTATTTCGATACTAGAAACTCCGCCTCCCCATAATACGAAAAAACACACATTATAACCACGCCTCTTAACATCTGAAACCCCCTTTTTTCTACCTATCACTAAAAACACACATCCTCTCGACAACAACCTGATATAATACGCCATTTTACCTACTTTGGTCCACCTAATACGAAAAAAACACATCATAACCACGCCTCTTAATATCTGAAACCCCCACCCCCCCCCATTCCCCCAATCCCCCCTCTTTATTACACAACAAAAAAAACACATAATCTTTTACCCGCGTACCAACATACTGATAACATAACACTCCATTTTTCCTTACCTACTTTCGAAACTCCATTTTTTTAATCCCTACCGCAAAAAAATACATCGTTCTATTGGGCTCTTGTGCCCTGCCCGCCAATAACCTGATACCATCATACGCCATTTTTCTTTTTTACCTACTTTCCAAACTCGATTTTTTAATGCCTACAACAAAAAAACATATCGTACAATTCGACTACATGTGTCTGCGTGTGACCTTGACTGGACCACTTTCTGTAACTTGAACATTTTTGTTTAATTACAAAATTAAACAGATTTTATTTTTTTACCATTTTTCATAAATCTTCTTTTTTAGTTAAATTTATTATTTAAACACAGGTGATCTTGAGAAATTAGGTTTTAATAACATAAACTAACCTTCTCAAGTTTACCTATTTAAATAATATAAATTATGTTAGCTCCCGCTAAATTTCGCGGTTGTTTATATATATATTTTTAAAATCACACAATTGTATGACGGACAAAGCGCATTTCGCGTATTTGGACATGCGCACCAACAACCAGTGAGATCCTTGTCGACCGCCTCGAGAAAATGGCGTGTTAATTTCGTTCTCCAACTATTTCAAATATCTACACCTGAAAGTGCTCGAATTTTGTGTACTGACGCATAGAACTAGAAACTTCCACCCTTCAGCTACGTGGTGACATCATTAGATCCATTCAGGGGCCCCTTGGAACGTGGAGAAAGTGGCTGCAAATTGGTGAGTGCATTTGTCTCTGATTACCGTTGTGTGGCACAAATATTTTACCTATGGACGTTTGATTATTTCGTAATTCATATCAACACATTTATGTTTGCTCGCGCTTTCATTAATTAACTTATACAGTTCATTGCATTTATCGTTTTTCTATCCGCGAGTTAACATAAGTGGTCCTTTTCGAGCCGAATTATTTTTAAATAATAAATCCATACGACGGTATTAATAATTATTTGCAAGCCGAAAACAAGGCGGCCTTGAATTTTTTCGCATCGTATTGAAACGAGAAAAAGTCCGCGTGGTATAAACAAGCACGTGTGTAGTGCGTGGTCATTCAGTAAACAAAGCGAAGGAACCACAAAACAAAACAAACAAAAACATTTCTCATTTATGTGTTAGGGTGTTTCATATCATTTCGATATTTAAAACAATTTTCATCAATTGCGATAAATTAGTGCATATTTTCGACAATTCGTCATTTTTCTATTTCAGAAGCATTAATTTAGCGTTAATTGTATATTTACCGACAATTTCGTCATTTCATAGGTAAAATCATGTCTGTCAAAAAAGCCGTACAAAAACGCAAGGGATTTTTATCTGCGATCACCGAGTGTTATGTGTTTTCACAGACCGCGGCAAAGGATGAAAAAGCGAGAAACGAGTTTCAAGTGAGGTATTCCGATTTGGATGAAACCTTCGATAAATGCATGCTGGCGCATAATGACGTCATTATGTTGATAGACGATGCGGACGACGAGGAGTTTAAAACGCAGGATGCGATCCTTTCAGAAGCTCGTAAATATTTTTATGCGTGTAAGGGGGTTTACTCTAAAATATTTCCGGTTGAGGCCCCATCCTATTCGGGATCATATGTTCGACAAAACGAAACTCCAAAACTCAAAGAGTTAGGTATTCCCATATTTCGAGGTGATAAAAAATTATGGCCAAGCTTTTTCGATCTTTTTAATAACATTATAGATCAAAATCAAAGTCTAAGTAACGTTCGAAAACTTCAATATTTATATTCATATCTCGAGGATGAGTCTTTAAAATTGATATCAGGGATTAGCTTATCTGATCAAAATTATAAAATTGCTTACGACAAATTAGTCAATAGATATCAAAACGAGCGAGACCTCGCAAATGATGCTTTAAGCTCAATTATGAACTCCACCTTAAAAAACGAGTCAGCTAAAGAATTGCGTAATTTAATTGACACCTTTTCTGAATCCCTAGAAATTTTAAAATCAGTTAGCTTTGACGTTGACAGTTGGGACTTTATTATTTTTTTCATTTTGTTAGAAAAATTGGATATTCCGACGCGTTCAAATTTCGAAATGAGTCACGCCAATACTAATACCGAAATTCCCACTTTTCAGTCACTTTTTCAATTTCAAGAAAAAAAGATGTAAAGTTTTGGAATCACTTCCTCAATCATCAGCACCCAAAAAGGTGCCTATCTAACAAAAATCAAATTCTATGCAAAATCAGTCTGGGCAAAAGCCTACCTATCAAAATTCAAATTCTATGCGAAATCAGTTTGGGCAAAAGCCTACCTATAAATCATCCAATTCGCCTTTTATAGGACTGGCTGGCACCTCAACTAATTCAAGTACGGGAATAAAATGTTTCCGGTGTAATCAAGGTCACGTGCTTTCGAAATGTCAAACATTTCTTGATCTCTCACCTATCGAACGCCTATCTTTCGTCAAGCAGAAAAAATTATGTCTAGCGTGTTTTCATCCCTTGCATGGTGTAGATACGTGCAAATCCAAATATTCATGCAGGACTTGCAATAGTAAAAAGCACCACACTTTAACTCATATCTTAGAAACTAATCAAGAGTCTGGAAGCCAAGATACTAGACCTGTCATTCACACACCACCTGTCAATAATCTTCATGTGTCATTAAATGCCTCAGGACCTTCAGGTACCTTTCTTTTATGCACCGCCATAATAGATGTTATGGACGGTTGCGGAAATTTTCAACCTGTAAGGGCACTGCTTGATTCTGGATCACAGACAGGATTTATCAGTGAAAAGTGTATTCAGCGTCTTAATCTTCCTAGGCGAAGTTACACCACTGAAATATTCGGATTAAATCAGATGTCTTCTTTTACTTCCAAAGGGCTCGTTCAATGTCACATTAAGCCACAAGGACAAGTCACTCCTTTACTTAATTTCGAAGCAATTGTTGTTCCACAACTATGTTCCAATATGCCTACATTCTCTTTGAACGATAATCAGTGGAAACACTTGGAAAACCTTAAACTTGCCGACCCATCATATTTCAAATCTAGACCTGTGGACCTAGTTATTGGTTGCGAGCTATTCGCACAGATATTCAAGGAGGGCAGGGTTCTTGGACAAATAGGGCAACCTTCAGCCCTTGAAACTATCTTTGGTTGGGTCGTCATGGGAAAGGTTGACGAAGTAGGTAGTCTTACGGAACGAACCAGTTGTTTTTTAACAAGTCATTCACCTCCTTTAGAGGTCATTCTCTCTAGGTTTTGGGAAATCGAACATTTGCCTAAAAAACAAATCTTATCAAAGGAAGAAAAACAAGCAGAATCAATTTTTACTGCTAGTGTATTACGACAACCGAGCGGTAGGTTCATGGTAGATCTTCCGTTTAAAGATAAAATAAACCCTGACCTAGAAAATACTTATCCGCAAGCTTATCGTAGATTTTTACTTCTAGAAAATAGATTAATCAAAAATCCTGATCTGTACACTGCCTATTCAGGTTTCATGCAAGACTATATCGATTCTAATCATATGAGTTTAGTTTTATCTAGTCAACCAAAGGTCGACGTATCGTGTTTTTTAGCACATCATTGCGTACTAAAGCCGGAAAGCTTAAGTACAAAATTAAGAGTAGTCTGGGATTGTTCGGCAGTCACCCCAAAAAATATTAGTCTCAATGACACATTGTTATCTGGACCGAAATTTCAAAAGGATATTGCTTCTTTACTCCTTACGTTTCGTCTTAATCCTATTGCCTACATTGCTGATATCAAACAGATGTTCCGTCAAGTCCTTATCAATCCTTATCACCGTCCTTATCAAAGGATATTGTGGAGGTTTCCTCCACAGGACCCAATTTCAGTGTGGGAACTTTCGGTTCGGTTCGTTTCGGTTCGGTTCGGTTTTGGCATGACATGCTCACCTTTTCTAGCCATGCGTACCTTAAATGAGCTGGCAGAGAGAGAAAAGGAACGTTTACCTATGGCTAGTACTGTTCTAAAAACGTCAATCTATATCGACGATATCTTGGGAACTAGCCCTTCGCTTTCTGAAGCTCTCTCCCTTCAAACGGAACTCAGTGATTTGTTGAAGTCGGGAGGATTTGAGCTTAAAAAATGGGCAAGCAATTGTCCTGAGTTATTGGCAACATTGCCAGAGTCCGATCGTCAAATGCCTCTCTTTTTCGACAAGGAGGAACCCCACTTTATCAAAGTTTTAGGACTTCAATGGCATCCAAAAAACGACATTTTTTCTTATCAATGCCGAATGAAGGACAAACCCCCAACCAAACGTTCTATTTTATCTATCATAGGGACAATCTTCGATCCCTTAGGTTTTCTTTGTCCCTTGTTGCTACAAGCAAAATTTATTTTGCAACAGTTGTGGATATCGAAAATAGGCTGGGACGAAGAACCAGATTCTTCTATCATCGACTCTTGGAACAAACTTCGTTCTGAATTCCCGCTTCTTTCCAATTTTCAATTACCCCGACAAATCAAACTGTCAAAATCCAATACCTGTCAAATCATCGGCATCTGTGACGCTTCAATTCGAGGCTACGCAGGCGTCGTATATTTTCGTGTAGAAGAGGAAAACAATATATCTGTTTCTCTCATATCTGCAAAATCTAGGGTCGCGCCTATAAAGTCACAAACTTTGGCTAGGCTAGCCAATTAATTGACTTCGTTTTATCTAGCTATGAAGGAAAAATAACTTTTACAAATATCGTTACTTTCTGCGATTCGCAAGTCGTATTGCACTGACTTTCATCCCCTCCTAATCGCTGGCAAACCTTTGTTGGAAATCGAGTCAGTAGAATCCAAGAAATCATTCCCTCAAACTCGTGGCGCTACATTCCTTTTGCTTTGAATGCAGCCGATATTGCGTCACGAGGGGCCACCCCTTCACAGCTCATGTCACATGACATGTGGCGGAACGCACCGTCGTTTTTGTGGTCTCCCGAAAACGAATGGCCCGATTTTCATAAATAAAAAATGCCAATTGATTTCGGAGATACTAATCTGGATGAAAAGCCAAAAGTCTGTTGCAATGCGATAATTGATGTCAACTTCTTAGATCAGCTTCTTATCAAATATTCATCTATATCAAAAATTCAACGTATCATTTGTTATGTCCTTCGAATAGTTAACCTTTTTCAAAACCATTCCTATCAAAAACCCACTAAGCCGCCGGACTAAAAGGTTATTTTTGAGAATATTGTTTTTCCTACTCGCGTGCGGAAAAGTGTACTTTTCCGCACTCTTTTGCGTGCGGGAAGTAGCACTTTTCCGCACTAGTGCGGAAAAGTTACTTTGCCGCACTAGTGCGGAAAAGTTACTTTTCCGCACTGCCCCTTGAATTTTGTTTTTACATGAGTTTTAATGAAAATATGGAACTGCAATAACAGTAAACAGTTTTTTGCAATATTTATTATGTGAGTATTACTATTGTTTCTCATAGGTACTCTATTAATAAGCAAAGTTTTTTAGAAGCTGCCTTTATTAATGACAGTTTTTTACTTTGTCAAGCACTCTATTAACAGAATAACAGAACTGACACCCAACATGTAGATGTCATTATTTTTAAGGTGGCTATGAGTAAGTATAGCATCACTGTTTAGATACCATAGCAACAAATTAAAATACAAACAAACGGTTTGATAGCTTTTTGAGCTGCAGCGTCGTTATAGTATAATATTATCCACTATTTTTGACCCAATGGACTCAGATTCCGAACAGGAAACGCCCCAGGATATTTTGGAGGCAGCAAATGCGGCCACACTATCGTTGATACCCGAGAAATCTTCGCCAAGATACAACAAAGAATACGAAGCTTTAGAATCATGGTGTAAAAGCAAGAGTATGACCTTAGCAGTGGCTGCTTCAAAAGAGGAGGTAATATTGGCCTATTTTTATTATTTATCGAAGAAACTCTCTCCTTCTACTTTATGGTCCAAGTATTCCATGGTTAAAATGGTCCTTAAAGTCAAACATAACATCGATCTTAAAAATTTTTGTAAATTGACAGCCTTTCTAAAATGCAAAAATGAAGGCTTTAAACCAAAAAAATCCAGAATATTTGAAAAGGAGGACACGGAAAAATTTTTGACCCAAGCGCCAGACTCGGTTTATCTCATGATGAAAGTTGCCACCATCTTCGGCGTAGCTGGGGCGTGTCGCAGGGAAGAACTAACGAAACTAACCATCGACAACATTGAAGAAAAAGACGACATTCTCTTGATTACCATACCAGATACTAAAACAAAGGTATGTAGAAAATTTGTGGTTTGCGAAGACAGCTACATCGCTTTATATAAAAAATACAAGTCGTTACGTCCTTTAAACTGCACCACAAATCGTTTTTTCCTAAACTACAAAGCTGGAAAGTGCGGTAATCAATGCGTCGGCATTAATACGTTTGGAAAAATGCCAAGTAACATTGCAGGATATCTGGGCCTCAAAAATCCTGAAATGTACGCCGGCCATTGCTTTAGACGATCATCGGCCACAATGCTAGCTGACGCAGGAAGCAATATCACAAATATTAAAAGGCATGGGGGCTGGAAGTCCACTTCTGTGGCGGAATCCTATATAGAGGATTCCCTACAAAATAAGAAAAAAATTGCGGAAAACATTTTATCAAAAAAACCATTAAACAACATGTATCAGAATCTGCAGCTAGATCACATTGAAAGTGAGGCACCATCTTCCATTATTTATCAAGGCCAAGAAGAAAGTTCCAGTGTCGTAAAATCCATGGAAATCCAGGAATCTCATATTTTTACTTCAAAAACGGGCCAAATTATAAACGCCAGTGAAATGAAAGCACATTTAAAAGGAGCTGACTCAGCAGTGAACCTGCAATGCGCTACAAATTGTAGCTTCAATTTTAATTTTTATAGTAAATAGTAAAATTAGTTTAAAGTTTTCCGATTTTTCTGTTATTATTTTAAAAAATAAAGAAAATATTAACAAATCTTTAGTTTCTTATTTAATTTTATGCAAAATTACATAAAATAGTTTTGAGTGCGGAAAAGTAACTTTGCCGCACTAGTGCGGAAAAGTAACTTTTCCGCACTCATTTTTTATAACTTTATTTTTAAGTTATTAAAGAAGAATGCATCAATTTCATTCCTTATTCTTTGTGCTTGGCGTGTTCTAACCTAAAAGACCAAAAAATTGTCCGATAAAAACTATTTTTTTTCTAAAAAACTGATGATTTCCACGTTCATAGGAAAAATGTTGTACCTAACACTTGCGGAAAATGTCTTTTCCGCCCTTGACGGTTGCCCGAACTCCGCTCCGCGTCGTTCGTGCAACTTCCGTCGCGTGCGGAAAAGTATCACTTTCCGCACTTGTTAGGTAAATAACTATTTCCTACCACCGGTGAGATGCAAAGTGCGTTACACCTTCTTATCAAACGCGTTCAAGGTTCTTGTTTTTCTGAGCTTTTTTCCGCGTTATCTAAGGATAAACCAATACCGAAACCTTTGCGAAAACTTTCACCTTTTCTTGATGAGAATAATATCATTAGAGTCGGTGGCAGATTACAAAAATCTGACCTTTTGTCTTATTCTGCAAAACACCCCGTCTTACTTTCGAGTGACCATCGTTTAACTACTCTTCTTATCGAGTCCGCTCATCGACAATATCTTCATCCTGGGTTTAAAACATTACATAATCTGCTTTTACAGCAATTTTGGATATTATCTGCCAGACGGGCAATTCAAAGAACCATATCCAAGTGCTTGCAATGTTTTAGAATCAACCCTAAACCCTATAGACCGCCCATAATGAGTTCACTTCCCGCTCATCGAATCAATCAACTTAAACCTTTTTCGAGTGTAGCTATTGACTTTTGTGGACCTTTCTTTGTGATTCCTCATCGTTACCGTGGTTGTAAAGCTTTCAAATCGTATGTCTGTGTGTTTGTCTGTACGGCCACACATTGCGTGCATTTGGAATTAACCATGGAACTGTTCACCGAAGGGTTCGTAGGTGCATTCCATCGATTCATTTCCAGACGCGGAAGCGTGACGCAATGTTGGTCAGATCAAGGCAGTAATTTTATAGGGTTTCGTAACCAATTACTGGATTACGCAAGAAGTGCTGCCATCAGACTTTCTATTCGTTGGCATCTGGGACCTCCTCTCAGTCCACATTTCAATGGCCTGGCAGAAGCTGGCGTCAAAAGTTTTAAAACTCACTTTGTTTGAGTTGTCGGCGACCAGAAGTTGTATATCATGGAGATGTCCACCCTTACCTGTCGTATAGAAGCCGTACATAAAAGTCGCCCTTTATCTCCTGCCTCTTCGGAGCCACACGATCTTCAACCTCTTACCCCTGGGCATATTTTGACACTTGAACCCCTTAGTTCAGAAATTCCGGAGTCAGATTTGTCCGAGGTTCCCCTAAATCGGCTCTCGAGATGGCAACTAATCCAAAAACTACATAATGATTTTTGGAAACGGTATTCTATAGAGTATTTGCATACGCAACAACAGCGACACAAGTGGGCTGATTCGTCCCCAAATATCAAATTAAATGATTTGGTTATCATAACAAGTGATCACATTCAATCGCCTTTGAAATGGCCGGTCGGTCGGGTCATCGAACTGCATCCCGGCGGGGACGGTCAGGTGCGTGTTGCGACGGTACAAACGGTTACCGGTGTTTATAAGCGGCCAGTTGTAAAACTGTGCCTCTTGTCAAATTAAAAGTAATTTAATTTTCTACCTTTTACCGGGTATTACAATAGGTTTTTTATTTTTATTTTTTTTGAATTTTTTGTTTGTTTGTTTTGCCTTTTTTCGGGATTTCGTTATCTCTAAATAAACTTACAATACTTATCTGTTTTCATTCATTTATATTTATCGGTCGATTCTTTTTCTTATATCTATATCTGTCCGGTTGAGATTCTAAAATTGTGTGTTTTGGAGGGCAGTTATGTTAGCTCCCGCTAAATTTCGCGGTTGTTTATATATATTTTTAAAATCACACAATTGTATGACGGACAAAGCGCATTTCGCGTATTTGGACATGCGCACCAACAACCAGTGAGATCCTTGTCGACCGCCTCGAGAAAATGGCGTGTTAATTTCGTTCTCCAACTATTTCAAACATCTACACCTGAAAGTGCTCGAATTTTGTGTACTGACGCATAGAACTAGAAACTTCAGCCCTTCAGCTACGTAGTGACATCATTAGATCCATTCAGGGGCCCCTTGGAACGTGGAGAAAGTGGCTGCAAATTGGTGAGTGCATTTGTCTCTGATTACCGTTGTGTGGCACAAATATTTTACCTATGGACGTTTGATTATTTCGTAATTCATATCAATATTTATGTTGGTTCGCGCTTTCAATAATTAAAATATTTACAGTCCATTGCATTTAATTTATAAAACAACACATTATATTGAATTTTATATTTTATAATTTATCACGGACTATAACAATTTTTTAATAGAAAAAGAGAGGATTTATCTTAATAAAACAGATTCAACATTTGATAGTTGTTCTCACTGTACCTACTTAGTTTACTGTACCATAAGCCTTCTTGGTCATTGCAGGGAGTGAGGCTGCTCCCTGGCAGGAAACTTTTACTTTAGTCCCGCTGCTTAACCAAGCCGAGTTAAGCAAGTGTAATTGTCAAGCACAGCTTGCACATTGGTCCTTCGAGCCGGATCAAGCACATTGGTCCTTCGAAGAAAGAAACCACCACCGACGCCCGTAAGAAGAACACCACTACAGCCCAACCGTCCACTAGAGCGACCTTCCACGAGAAAGTCCGTCCACCTGCCTGTACGACTGTCCGTACACTTGTCCTGTCCGAAAGAGAGCCTCAACCAGAGCGACATTCCACGAGAAAGTCCATCCATTCTACAAGCGTCGAAAAATCGTCCACCTGCCCGTACGACTATCCGTACACTTGTCCTGTCCGAAGCCACTACGCAAGAGAGCTTCAACCAGAGCGACCTTCCACGAGAAAGTCCGTCCACCTGCCCGTACGACTGTCCGTACACTTGTCCTGTCCGAAGCCACTACGTAAGAGAGCCTCAACCAGAGCGACCTTCCATGAGAAAGTCCATCCATTCTACAAGCTTCAAAAAGCCGTCCACCTGACAGTACGACTATCCGTACACTTATCCGAAGCCACTATTCAAGAGAGCTTCAACCAGAGCGACCTTCCACGAGAAAGTCCGTCCATTCTACAAGCTGCAAACAGCCGTCCACCTAACAGTACGACTATTCGTACACTTGTCCTGTTCGAAGCTACTACGCAAGAGAGCTTCAACCAGAGCGACCTTCCACGAGGAAGTGCGTCCATTCTACAAGCGTTAAAAAACCGTCCACCTGCCCGTACGACTGTCCGTACACTTGTCCTGTCCGAAGCCGCTACGCAACCTTCATAATTAACAAGCCAACACCAACATAAACAAAAAAATCATTAAGAAGAAACCAGTACAAGAGCCAACCGACCACAATGATAGGAAAAAATCTAGAAAGAATATTGCTAGAAAGACAGCTAAGAAGATACAAAATGGGCTCACACCTTCTAGATTGCCTGCTAGACATACATATAATGGAGTATGCGTCAGCACAAGAACTAAAAAAGCTCCTACTGCATGCCGAAGATGTACTTGAATTTTCACAAGCGATTAAAGTCAATTGGGAGCCAATAATCATAAACATAATTTACCAGAAATGGGATGTCGAGACGCACATTTTACACCATGAATGGGTAAACTACGAACTAGGCAGTTTGCCCACATTGAAAGAAGTTCTTCAGTACTTAATTGAAAGAATTGAAGAGTTGATCAAGAGCCCGTCAACTGATTTTAAGTACAATGAAATTTTTCAGATTCCAAACGTCATTATGGATCATTTAGATCATATCCGAGATATCCCAAGTATGGATGAAGAAACAGTTAAAGAATTACAACTGCTTTATGAGATGAGCCGTCAGTGCCTTAGAGACATTCAAACCTCTGGGCAAAATACAGAAACTTGGGACCTACCATTGATGAAATTATTGTCAAAGAAATTGACATCTGAAGTAGAAAAGTCATACCATAGATGGTTTCAAGCGTTTGAAAAAAAAATCCCCACACTAGAAGACATTTTTCAATTTTTAAAAAAAGAAATGTATGCACTTAAGAAGAAAGAAGGAAGCAAAGAAACAAAGACAAACCATAAAATAAGCAACTTTGTTCAAACAGAACAAACTGAAAAAGACCAGAACTTAGAATGTTACCCAGATCAAGTATACCAGAACAAAAAATATGCTCAGATAACTCCAGTCATCTTGGTTATACAAGACGAAACCTTAGTAAGAGACACGAAAATTCAGCATGTCAAATTAAATAGCAAAGTAAAAAAGTCCTCAATTTAAAGCCAAAAAGAAAATTGGTTCATTTCAGAATAAAAAGCAAGTCCAAACATAACCAAAGGTCAAGAAGACATAAAAAAGGGAAGAAAACTTTTAAACAAGAAGCAACAATCCTTATTAGAAAGAAATCCCAAAAGAAGAAACATTCCAACTCAAAATTTACTGAAGAGGCGAAAGGACAATGGCAAATAAGTCATAAACATTTTGCCATTGTAAATATGCAACAAAACATTTTTAAATTCTTGCCGCCCAATTTACAATTTCTTTATGGCACCTATAATAGTAAAGGAATAATAACAATAACAAAAATGGATCATAATATTTTGGAACAGAAAAAATTTGTCGCCACAGCGAAAAGTTCAACGACGTACGATGACAACAAAAACCAAAACACAATCGATGCGATGCCTAGATTCACTTTCAGCAGTTTTAAGACACTGACTCACGTTATAAATGAAGCAGAAGTACCTATTTCGATACCTTCCTACCACATCAACAGCATTATTCAACCTGAGGTCCATACAGTTACCCGTTCTGGAGAGAGGGGAAAATGTTTAATTACAAAATTAAACAGATTTTATTTTTTTACCATTTTTCATAAATCTTCATTTTTAGTTAAATTTATTATTTAAACACAGGTGATCTTGAGAAATTAGGTTTTAATAACATAAACTAACCTTCTCAAGTTTACCTATTTAAATAATATAAATTATTTAATTTATAAAACAACACATTATATTGAATTTTATATTTTATAATTTATCACGAACTATAACAATTTTTTAATATAAAAAGAGAGGATTTATCTTAATAAAACAGATTCAACATTTGATAGTTGTTCTCACTATACCTACTTAGTGTACTGTACCATAAGCCTTCTTGGTCATTGCAGGGAGTGAGGCTGCTCCCTGGCAGTAAACTTTTACTTTAGTCCCGCTGCTTAACCGAGTTAAGTAAGTGTAATTGTCAAGCACAGCTTGCACATTTTCTTATGGGAATTAACATAGGAAAATAGGTCGAACTCTTGCCTATCCTGACACAAGAAAACCTCCATTTTTATTACCAAACCCCGCCTCCAAACCCGTCATTTTTATTACCTATTATCAAAAACCCCATTTTTTCTTTTCAAACCCCGTCCCCTGACACCAGAAAACCCCCACTTTTATTACATATTATTAAAATAACCCCTTCTTCGTCTCCGCCTTTTGCACTATAAAACCACCATTTTGTTTTTCAAACCACGCCCCACCCGCCCTTTTACACCAAAAAACCCCCATTTTTATTATCTACTATCAAAAAAACCCCTTCCTACTTCCTCGTCTCCACCTTTAGCGCTATAAAACCACCATTTTGTTCTTTTCAAACCCCGCCCCCCCCCTCCCATCTGAAACCACAAATTTTTCTACCAACCCCGAAAAAAACATATCATACTGTTCGCCTACTCTTGAACTCCCCTCGAAAACAACCTGATAGCATAATACGCCATCTTTTTTTACCTACTTTGGTCCAGGATTCCTTTATCTCTACTACTGGAGTAGAAAGGTCAATTTTGCGGCATTATTTGTTGCTCGGAAGGCCTATCAACAATCAAAAGTAATATGGTCAAAAGTTACCAGTTACTTTTTTATAGGCAAAATAACATTTTTTTAGGTAAAGCTAATGAAACCAGCCATATCTCGTCACTGGGTTGAGCTATCGATAAGAACAAGAACTGGATTTTGATGCTCGCCTAGTTAGAATTTGTTGCGGCAAAATTCATTTTGAGGTGGCCTTATTTTTAAAAAAGTTGTAATTGTAAGGGTTATAACTCAAAAATGAACTAGGTGGCGCAAGAGTTTCATATGTCGTTAAATAGAGGGTAATAAGTACTAATCAGTTGCGGAAGAACCAATTTTATTGCTGTAGCCATTTTCAAGAAATATGCGAAAAACTATTGTTTTTTAAGTTAGGGGGACCAGCAGTATCTCGTCACTGGATTGAGCTATCGAAATGAAACAAAAACTGGATTTTGTTGCTCGTGTAGTTGGAATTTGTTGCGGCACAATCCATTTCGAAGCGGCTTTATTTTTGAAAAAGTTGTAATTTCGTAAACTTGTAGGGGTCGTAACTCAAAAAAGAACTAGGGGCCAAAGAGTTTCATCTGTCAATAAATAGAGGGTAACGAGTACTAATTAGTTGCGGAAATACCAATTTTGTTGCTGAAGCCGTTTTCGAGAAAGATGCAGAAAACAAGTTTTGGTAAAATTAGGGGGACCAGTCATATCTCGTCACTGGATTGAGCTATTGAGATGAAACAAAAACTGGATTTTGTTGCTCGCCTAGTTCGAATTTGCTGCAAAAAAAATAAATTTAGAGGCGGCCTTATTTTCGAAAAAGTTGTGATTTCGTAACATTTTATGGGTCATAACTCAAAAATGAACTAGGGGGCCCAAGAGTTTCATACGTCGTTAACTAGAGGGTAACGAGTACTAACTAGTTGCGGAAAAACCAATTTTGTTGCTGTAGCAGTTTTCGAAAAATATGTGAAAAACAAGTTGTGTTAAAGTTAGGGTGACCAACCATATTTCGTCACTGGATTGAGCTATCGAGATAAAAGAAAAACTGGATTTTGTTGCTCGCTTATGTCTAATTTGTTGCGGCAAAGTAAATTTTGTTGTCGCCTTATTTTTGAAAAAGTTTAAATTTCGTAACAATATAGGGGTCATAACTCAAAAATTTACTAAGGGGCCCAATAGTTTCTTATGGCATTAAATATAGGGTAACGAGTACTAATTAGTTGCCAAATAACCAATTTTGTTGTTATAGTCGTTTTGAAGAAACATGCGAATAACTAATTTCGGGAAGGCTAGCCATATCTCGTCACTGGAGAAAGCTATCAAGGTGAAACAACAACTGGATTTTGTTGCTCGCCTAGTTCCAATTTGTTGCAGCAAAAACCATTTTATTGCTCTATGATTTTTAAAAAGTTCCGTAATATCGGATGGGCTAAACACTGTACCGCTCGTACCGAAGAGGTCCAAGAAGACCGAAACTAGTATGCGAGCTACTAATATCCCTTTTTGAGGAATTGCCCGCAATCTTTGTTATTACAATTATTATTAACAAGTTTTTGATAGTTTTTATAAGTTACGTTTTTGGATTGATCAATTATTAACATATTTACTATACCTACAAATTTTAAAATCATATTTCATATGGAATAAAAAGAAAACTTATACATATGTAGATACAAAATCTGATGCAATACTGTACGTAGTAATATTTGGATGGAGGTAATGTGAAAATGTTCATAATTAATGTTATTATAATTATTTAGTTTTTCTTGCTTTTTTGAATTTCAGACTCGACTTCTTTATTATTAAAACGGATACACCCTTTAAAAAAAATCTGAAAATTGTGGCATAAATATTGTTACAAATTTAAGTATTTAAATTTTATAGTTAGAATTTATTTAGGTTTAGTGTAGTATTAGGTTGACGTATTTTATGGTTGTATTCTTAATCTAGGTTTTAGTTGCGTTATCTGTGACAAACTGGTATGCGAAAATCTAGAAAAGGGCTGAAATGAGTCCGAATCGAACAAGGATGGAAGGGTTCTCAAATAGTAGGCAGCACTCATATATAAAGCCGGACGTCGTGCATCAGGCAGTCAGTCACAGATAACGTACTGTAGTGGTCGTGAGATATTAACACGAAGTTAATAGACTGATTATAGTAGTGAATTATTAGCAAGTTATTAGTAAGTTTAAGTGCGTGTTTTTTGTACATAATTTGTCGAAATAAATTGACGTATCGTTTTCAACAATTGCGAGTTTTAATTTGTCGTTGTGAACCCGTAACAATTGGTGTCAGAAGTGAGATTAAAAGAAATAAATAGTGCAAAGACTATCCTTACACAGTACCACCGGCTAGGACAATTAAAAAGAAGAACAGTAAGTGATTTTGCCAGAATATTCGGAACTGAATAGTGCAAAGACTACCCTTACATATTACCACCGGATAGGATAATTGGACAGAAAAACAGTAAGTGATTTTTCCAGAATATTCGAAGAAGTTCGATATTGTTTTATTCAAAAACTAAAAGAGATATTTAAGAACCGACTTCGACATTAACTTAACAGTCCAAAAATTGATAATTAGAGAGATTTTCTAGAATATTTTATAACTTTCTACGACGTTCTATTCAAAAACCAGAAGAGATATACAAATACCGATTTCGACAATAGATTAGTAATTCTAAAAGTAAGAATCAGAAAGAATTTCTAGAACATTCCATCACTTTCTACAACGGTCTATTCGAGAACCAAAAGAGATAATCAAAAAGTGACTTCCACATTTGCCTAGTAGCAGAAAGAGTAGCATTTACTAGTATATTCCAGAACATTCCATTAAGTTCTATTTAAGAATTGAAAGAGATATTGAAAAACCGACTTCGACATTCGCTTTATAGCCCTAAAATAGACGTTTTAAGTGATTTATCAGAAAGTTGATGCTTACTAGACAAGGATCGGCAAAGATGGAAGATCTAACTAAAATGATACAGGCTCTAGCAGCTCAAATGGCTCAAAATCAGAACGATATAAGACAGATCATTGAGCAAAATCAGGGCGATATGAAACAGACCATGGAACAAAACCAGAATGACATGAGACAGACATTAGATAGCATGCAAGAAAACTTCGATCAGATAAAGAGCAACTCCGAACAGCTGAGAGAAGAGTTCAAGACTGCAACTGAAGATCTTAAGGAAGAAATAACCCAAAGAATGCATAGTGTAGAACAAAAGGTACAAAATAATTTGCGGAATGTAGAGGAAACGGTACAAAATGTTAAAGAGAAGGTACAAAATGTTGAAGAAAAGGTACAACATGTTGAAGAAAAAGTGGAGAACAAACTACAGAATGTAAGGAAAGAAGTTTTTCAAACCATGGAAGAAAAATTCCAGGACGTATCGAAACAGCTTCTACAGCTTCAGAAAGAACACAACAAAATAAAAGCTCAGGGATGTGTCGTGAATTCCAACCAGAACATTAAGCCTCCAAATTTTGACGGTACGTCCTCCTGGTCCACCTACAAACAACAATTTGAAGCTGCCGCCGCTGCAAATGGTTGGAACGAGGAAGAAAAAGCTAGAGCGTTGTTAGTAGCTCTTCGGGAACCTGCACTCGGACTTTTACGGTCCATTCCAGTCGAACAAAAACAGAATTATAACGCTTTAGTTGCAGCGCTAGAAAGAAGGTATGGAGACGAACACTTGCGAAATTTACATTGGTCAGAATTAAATGTTCGTCAACAAAGAGCAGGGGAGTCATTACAAGAGTATGAAGCGGATATCAGGAGCCTGATGTACTTGGCTTACCCAGAAATGCCAGAAAATTACAGAGATCCCTTCACGGTAGATCGCTTTATTAACGGCTTGCGAGACACGGACTTAGCAAAATTACTTCGTCGAGAACGCTTCCATAACAGCAGTGAAGTGGTGATTCGAGCCCTTGAAATTGAATCATCAAATAATATGTCCAGGCCAAAAGTAAGAGCTGTTTCAATTCAGGAGGGAGAAGAAATGAGCACTGGAGATGAGGTCAACTTAAAAACGCTAAACCAACTGTTTCAATCACTGATAGAGAAGATTGATTCTTTGAAAGAAAGTAGACGATCCCCTCCAAATGTAAAGTGTTTCAGATGCGGACGTACAGGGCATATTCAACGCGATTTTCGTGTCCAAATGAGGTCTCGCTCACCATCTAGTGGGACAGAATACCGAAGAAGAGATCAGGAAAACTAAAACTAGTCAACGCAGAGGGGCGGGTGTTGGCTAATGGGAATTTAGCCCCCAAAATTTACTCTGTCAAGAGCTTAAAACATACTGCTGACAGTCTTAACATCGACGGACTTATTAATGGAAGAAAAGTTCTTATAACAGTAGACACTGGTGCTGCCATATCATTGCTTAAGTTCAAAATTGCAAAGAGATATAAAATTCGACCAACAGAAAAGAAAATAACACTTAAGACTGTGACTGGAGAATCCGCCGACGTGTTGGGGCAGACAGACATAGACCTACAGCTGAAAAGATTAAAGATTCGCCACACTGTATTGGTTGCCGAAATAGAAGACGAATTTATTTTGGGAATGGACTTGATAAGTAAACATGGATTTGCGTTTGATAATAAACTTAATACCCTAAGACTTGGGAACGAAGATTTCATTTTGTCAAATAGTCACATCAATAAAGAACCAATTAAGGTGGTGGCAGTATGCACAACAAGACTAGTCGGTAACAGTGAGACCATAATTTTTGGGAGGCTGGAAAGTAAAACATCAAGCTGCGTCGGACTCATAAGCCAACAAAACACACCCAACACCTACCTCGTTGCAAAATCACTAGTTAAAACCGATAAAGACATCCCGATTAGAGTCGCCAATATTTTCCCAAATAGTGTCAAAATTAATAAGAGGGAGGTGGTAGCATTATTTGAACCAGTACAGAAAGTAACAAGATGTGAAGAGCCAACTTCCGAGGATACAAGCAAGTTACCAATGGAGGTACTTCAGCAATTTGAGTCAACTTGGCAACATCTCACTCCAGAAGAATTTAGTAAAGCGAGAGAGTTTATAGAAGAACAAAGTAATATCTTCGAAACTAGGAGTAGTTCGGGACGCACAAACCTTATTCAACATGCTATCAACACTGGCGATGCCCAACCGATAAGACAACCCCCAAGAAGACTACCAATATCCAAGCAAGAAGAAGTTCACAATCCCATTAATAAAATGCTCAGGGACGGTGTTATTGAAGAGTCATCAATTCCTTGGTCATCTCCTGTGGTGTTGGTCACTAAAAAGGATGGAAGTACTAGATTTTGTGTCGACTGCAGGAAACTTAACGGTGTGACCAAGAAAGATAGTTACCCACTGCCAAGAATAGACGACACATTAACAACGTTGGCAGGATCATATTGGTTTTCTACTCTTGACCTGAAAAGTGGGTATTGGCAAGTAGGAATCTTTAAAAGAGATAAAGAGAAGACTGCATTCTCTGCTGGAAGTGGACTTTATCAGTTTAATGTGATGCCATTTGGCCTGTGCAATGCCCCAGCTACATTTGAAAGACTAATGGAAGTCGTTCTACGAGGACTTACTTGGAAAACCTGCCTAGTCTATTTAGATGATGTCATAGTAATGAGGAAATCATTTCAAGATCATCTAGATAATTTACGAGAAGTATTCTCAAGAATCAGAAACACAAATCTTAAATTGAACTCAAATAAATATTTTCTGTTCCAAGAAAAAGTTGAGTTTCTGGGTCACGTCGTTTCCCGAGAAGGCATCCATACCGACGAAAAGAAGTTACAAGCAATAAAAGAATGGCCTCAACCTCGGGACAAACATGAATGATGACGATTTGTAGAAGGATTCGCCAAAATAGCGTCTCCTTTACATAGACTTACAGAAGATAAAGCTTCTTACAAATGGAATACCGAATGTGACCAAGCATTTAGAAGACTAAAAGCAGCATTATGTTCTAGTCCGATTCTTGCATATCCCATGCCAAAAGGAAAATTCATATTAGATACTGATGCGAGCAACGATGGCATAGGAGCAGTACTCTCCCAAGTACAAGATGAAGAAGAACGGGTCATCGAATTTTTCAGCAAGAAGCTATCCAAACCAGAGAGAAATTATTGTGTTACTAGAAAGGGGCTCCTAGCCATAGTTAAATCCGTAGATCACTTTCACAAATATCTCTACGGACAAGAGTTTCTGATTAGAACGGATCATGCTGCGTTACAGTGGCTCATGAAAATGAAACAACCTGAGGGGCAAGTCGCGAGATGGATAGAAAAGCTACAACAATACCATTATCAAATTAAGCACCGAGCGGGAAGGGTGCATAATAATGCGGATGCATTGTCCATAAGACCTTGCCCTGAGGATTGTAAACATTGCAGGAAAATTGACCAGAAAGAAGGAATTACCTACGTGCGCCAGATAAAGCTAGAACCAGATGAAGAATGGATGTCGGCTTCGATTAGAACCACACAACTTAACGACAAAGATGTAGGACCTATCTTGCGATTGAAAGAAAATAACAAGCCACGACCATCATGGCAAGATATCGCAAACCAAGGGGTGATATTCAAATCACTGTGGGCACAATGGGATTCACTGATAGTAGAGGAAAACATCCTTAAACGTGCCTGGGAAAGTGCCGATGGCCTTACTGTGGTTAATCAAGTAGTGGTTCCTAGGAGCATGGTAGACAATATAATGGTCGAATGCCATGGTGGAAAATCAGGCGCGCACCTAGGCATAAATAAAACCATGGACAAAATTCAAAACCGATTTTATTGGGTCAATTACTTTCAAGATGTGAAAAACTGGTGCCGCCGATGTTCGACTTGTGCAGCCAGCCAAGGTCCCAAAACAAGGTCCAGAGGTCAAATGAAACAATATAACGTAGGTCTGCCATTCGAACGCATTGCTATTGATGTGGCCGGACCATTTCCAGAAACTAAAAGGGGCAACAAATACATCCTTGTTGTCATGGATTACTTTAGCAAATGGCCAGAAGTTTTTGCTTTGCCTAACCAAGAGGCCGCTACAGTTGCAAAAGTTCTGGTAAATGATGTTTTCAGCCGATTTGGTATTCCTTTGGAACTACATTCAGATCAAGGAAGAAACTTTGAATCAAAGCTCTTCCAGAATCTCTGTGACCTTTTAGGAATACATAAAACATGGACTACTGCTTTACATCCGCAGTCAGATGGCATGGTTGAAAGATTTAATAAAACAATAGAAGAACATCTTTGCAAAGTTGTTGCTGAGCATCAAACAGATTGGGACCAATATATTCCATTGTTTTGATGGCCTATAGAACCGCCATTCACAATACGACAGGAGCTACTCCATCTAGTATCCTGTTTGGTAGAGAACTGCGTTTACCATGTGATATCATGTTTGGTTCAACTGAAGAAGAACACTTAGAGGTTAATGACTATGTCGAACGTTTAAGGCAAAAGCTGCACGATATCCATGAAGTGGTTAGAGAGCGAATAGAAATAGCCAGTGACCGCATGAAAGCGAGGTATGACCTGAAAGCAAACTCTTCAGGGTTCAAAGAGAATGATCAAGTCTGGCTATACAATCCTCAACGCAAGAAAGGAAGATCACCTAAGTTGACACCACCATGGGAAGGGCCTTATAAAGTTGTTAAGAGAATTAATGATGTAGTCTAACGAATCCAGAAAAGCCCGCAGTCCAAGATGAAAGTTGTTCATCTAGACAGACTAAAACCTTACCTGCGAAATGTTGATCGAGGCGATCAAACCTGAAGAGGAGGATAGTGTTACAAATTTAAGTATTTAAATTTTATAGTTAGAATTTATTTAGGTTTAGTGTAGTATTAGGTTGACGTATTTTATGGTTGTATTCTTAATCTAGGTTTTAGTTGCGTTATCTGTGACAAACTGGTATGCGAAAGTCTAGAAAAGGTCTGGAATGAGTCCGAATCGAACAAGGATGGAAGGGTTCTCATAGTAGGCAGCCCTCATATATAAGGCCGGACGTCGTGCATCAGGCAGTCAGTCACAGATAACGTACTGTAGTGGTCGTGAGATATTAACACGAAGTTAATAGACTGATTATAGTAGTGATTTATTAGCAAGTTATTAGTAAGTTTAAGTGCGTGTTTTTTGTACATAATTTGTCGAAATAAATTGACGTATCGTTTTCAACAATTGCGAGTTTTAATTTGTCGTTGTGAACCCGTAACAATATGATACAATGTAATGGACATCTTTTTGCAGTTACATTTGATGTTGCTGTAGTCAGTTACGCATCTAGAAAAAGTCATTTGTAAAAATTTTTTTGCTGCCACTGAATATTTGATGAAGGCTGGCGATATAGAGTTTGCTTTAGATTCCCAACCCTATATTTCTGGAGCTAGCTAATTTGCTAACCAAAGCTGTTACAATCGACAATGCGACAATCGATCAGAGTAATATTTGGATAAAGGTGATTTGAAATTATTTGTAATTCATATAATAATAATGTATTGTTTGTCTTGTTTTCTTGGGTTTCTGCTGAACATATTTTTAGGTCAGTAGTGTATTGTTTGTCTTGTTTTCTTGGGTTTCTGCTGCACATTTTTTTTAGGTCAGTAGTTTCATATTTGCCTCTGATTTTATAAATAAAATGTGTAGGAATTTGGGGAACTTTTATAGGCCGGGAAGTTATACAATTTTAGCAGGTATTCCTGTTAAGCAGGTTTTACTTCTGGAGTGTTTGGAGTTTAGACTGGTTTTGATAAAGCTTTACAAATCCTAGCCAACCTCTCCAAAATGCCTTTGATGATTAATCGCAATCAGTAAAAGCATGCAGGAACAATTTTTCTTTTAGTCTTAGCTGCTGCATTTCGTAGATTGAATATACATGAGTTTCTACTTCTTCCTTGACAGGATTTATAAACAAAATATTGTGGTCAGGTGGAGTATTTGCGACCGAGATTACCGCAAAATCTTTCTTCTACAATGATGGCTGCATGGGCTTTGATTTGCAGTGCAAGCAACTAATTTTTTTCATACAATAGCGTCTTTTTTGTTTTGCAGCCATTTTTGTAATGTTATATCTATCACAAACAATAAGAATTAAATTGAATTAATTCAATGCTTTAAGAAAACAACAGTGCAAAACTTGCCAAAGTAATATGACTTGATGAATTTGACTTATCCATTGGTTGGTTAGATCAGTTTTTCGGTTGGTTGGTAAAGTTGGTTTAGTAATTGAGGATCTTCTCTGCCAAAAAACTTTATGCAGTTAAAAGATCTCATCTGCGAACGTTCTTAAATTACGTAACGCAAAAACTCAAAAATTTTTAACCCCCATCGTACCGCATTAGCAAGAAAAAACACGTTTAAAATCATTGTTTGTAACACAAGGCCAAACGCCCCCTCGCCCCTTTGTGCGTTACGTAATTTAAGGATGGTCACCCAAAAACCATACCATAGTTTGTATTTGTAAAAATCTGGTTAAAAGTTCCAAATTGCATTATCTTTTGATATGTTATAGAAAAATTAGCAAATGCTACACATTTTCAATGTAAATTGATTGGTCTACAGCGCATATATTGATTTATAACTTTTCACACCCCTCCGCCACTGAAGCGGGAGCGCTAGGGGTGCGGGTTTTTGATATGTTAACGTCCTAACTTCCCTTAACATATTCCCGAAGAGAAAAATTCTCCCCACCTGCACGCACTCTACAACCCCTCAATGGCTATTGACCGGACTATTATCAAATCAGAGATACGCGTGGTTCCCATAGCTTTCCCGTAAAGCTAGAGGGACCGCCGTTTTTATATTGACAGCTGCAGCAACGAAATCCGTTTTACCGCAACAAATTAGCAACAAATATGTATATAGAATTATATGCTAGTAAAAAAAATTGCTGCCGGTGGTCAGAGAAGTTCTATTGAAAAAAATCAGTCTTTTGTCAATTGGAAGAAAAGCTGTAAGTTTTTTCAAAATTTTATTATTGATTATTCTTGGGCCTTCAAAGCAACAATTAATACAATAAAAACTAGTTTTGAACTTGGCCCCAAATTAAAGATATGCGTGGTCCCTAGTGTTGTAAGATTTCCGGAAATATTTCCTGAAACATTGGAAATAAATGGAAATATTGGAAATATATGAAATATTAAAAGAATAAGAAAAAAGGGAATATTTATTTATAAAAATCATAACAAAACACCGGAAAACACAGAAGGCTTATATATTAACACAAATAAAGAGTTATTCTTCAAACAAACAAACAGAAATAAGGTCAAATTTATACAACAAAAATCTCACACTACCCTATTCACTAGTCGAGCAAGAGGGATATCGTCATTGCTGGCATTAGCATTACACTCAATAACATCGTCTTGCCATTCTACTTCCTTAAAATCTTCAATAGTGTCGGAAATAAAAATTGATCTATCGCCCTTTTCTAGTTTCATTGCGGGATACATATAGTAGCTTAGCGGCTCTGTCATTAGTAAGTCTGTTTCTCTTTTTTGAATGAATATGACTATAAACGCTAAAAAATAAAGAATCATCAAAATTCGTGAAGCTACTTGTGATAATGAAAATAAAGAACATAGTCCTTACCACCATGCACCAGGAGACTGGGTTATCAAAACTACTTTTCCATATGAAGTTATTTACAAATAACTGGCAACTTCTACAACGGTAATCTGCTATTTCATCTTGCTATATGAAATATGAAAGATATATTAATAAACATCGCGTTTGAAACGTTAATGATAAGATTTAAGTATTTTTAAAAATATTCCCGAGACGCGTTTGGAAATTTCCAATATGTCCATTTCCAAAGAAATATTTCCAACGGAAATATTTCCATTTACATTACTAGTGGTCCCCCTAGCTTAACGGTAAACCTGAGGGGACCACAATTTTTTCGTTCAGATGCAGCAACACAATTTATTTTATCGCAACAAATTAGCAACAATTAATGACATTAATTGTTTTTGGGCCCCTTATTATGGTCCCTCCAGCTTTACCTACTCCTTGATATGGGCGGTTCTTGACAGCTAAGTTGTGTTGTTAAGGATACCATAAAAAAAGAATATTAAGGTATCGATCTAGGTTTTTCAAAGCCTGTGGATAAGTAGTGCGAAAAAGAAGTGCGGAAAAGTGGTACCATCAAGCAAAATTCGTAAAAAAATGGGTTAAACCCTAGTTTAAACGGGAAGACGAGTGCGCTTTTGTCGGTTTTTTTCCCAATATCAAAAGAAAATACTCGCGAATAGGTTCGCAGGTTTGGACGGGTCAGAACAAAACTGCAAAGAGACCAATAAAGGTGAGCCATACTCCATTTATTCTATTATGGTCTATTTGTTTCTGTGGTGGTTGACCCGAAAAAACTGAGAGCATTTGTGGGAACAGGACAAGCGCTCCATTCATTGTTCGGCTCGTCGAGAAAAAAGTTAATTCGCGGTTTTGTTCGCCGTTCGGCTTGTTGCGCGTCTCAATGTTCGTTGAAATATTCACGTACAGTTTATATTTCGACGAATATTAAACCTCGCAACGAGCAGAACAGCTAGGAAAACCGCGAGTGGCCTTTTTTGATTTCGTTGATTTCGACGAGCAGAACAACGAACGCTTGTGTTATTCTCATAAATGCTCGTACTGTTTTCCTACAAGATTCAAATGCCTGTTCGCCGTTCGATTTTTTGCCGTCCAAACCAACGAACCAATTTTCGCGCATTATCTATGATATCTGGCCGCGCCGCTCCCTTGTTGTGCGGATCAATCTTCCGGTGTGGACGCGGATTTACATCTTTAGCTGAGCTTCGGTGGTTCAGGTCTGTACGAGGCTCAAAATATGCAGGAAGCCAGTGCAGATATCTGCGTAGCAATAACTTAAAAAAACTAATATGGCTTTCCATAAAATAACGTCAAGAAAACGCAGCCACTACATTTCATTCTACAAGCAGCGAGCGTTACGATGCGCAATAAATATCCCGATAAAGGATCTTTTAAATTATAACCGTGATAGATATTTGCCCACTCAACTCCAAAGGAGGAGTTGTCTAAAAGATTTACGAGCGCATTTATCAGCGCTCCACACCCTCTGCTAACTTGCGACTTGCTCGCCGTTTTCTAAGATGTGTGCCGTGATATTGGATTCGGGATGTTGTTTCTGCTTGACTTGACCCCATTCTTTACTGTAATGTCTTCTTTTAACTTTCGCCGACTCCGCAAGATGATTAATGTCTCACTGCCAGGATAAGATCGATTTCGGTGCTTTAACTTTGCAAGTGCAAGAAATCATTTTTACTCTACCGGAACACTCTTTAATGGTTTATTGATTGGATTTATCTTTAAATAACGAGCTCTTTGTTATCTTACCAACTGGTCAAATTTTTCTTTTTGTTTAACTTTAATTTAATTTTTTTAATTAAACTTAGCATTTTAGACCGGGCTTAAGTATCAAGTCTATAGACTTGATACCGACCGGTTTAAGTGTATTTTTTGAATACTCACAGGTCAAATAGCTGCAAAGATTTGGTTCACCCTAATGTGCAATATGATAGTAAGCATTTATCAGTGAGTTTCATCTCATATAAATTTAAATTGACTTTAGAAATAAAGAAAAACCACATAAAAAATTTGTAACGAAATCATTTTTTGGAAATTTAATCCGTGCAGTCCTAGGACTCCCGTTCAAAATACTCTCAAATTGTAGTACCACCCCTGAGAAGTGGTTTAAAGTTCGAAAAACAGTAGAAGTTCAAAGCTAAATAATACATAAGTAACTTAAAACTATATCTGTAAATGCATTACCGTATTAAATATGTATCAATATTTAAATACTGTAAAAACTAACTACAACACGTACTGCTAATTAGGTTTAGTTGGGTAGGGTTAGGTTTGGATAGATTCGGTTCGGTACGGTCCGGTTTGGATTCACATCCTCTAGGATCCCGGGTAGGAAGTCAGGAAAGTTTTTTTTTTTGAAAAAAAATATTGGTTTAGTTTGCTTTGGTTCGGTTCGGTTAGATCTGATTAGGTTTCGTTAGGTTATTGAAACTTTCTATTTTCATGTGGTTAGAATCATTCAAGTGAAAATCACCCTGTACATCTATTCTAATATATGAGGTAAATAATATTGGTGGATCTACGCATGCGAAGTCAGGGATTGGAAGTGGACTTGGTAGGGCTAGCGTCTTGTTGCTTTTACCAGAAACGAGTATAATATAGTTTACATTAAAAGCGTCTAGAGCGACACAAACATTTGAGCGAACGTTTATTTGAGCATAGAGAACTAAATATAATGTAAGATACAAAAAAGCGCAAAGTAATTAAATTAAACTTTTGTTTGTTAATTATTTTTATAAGAAGTACTCCATATGCAATATTTTTTTCCTACCACTACACATGAAAATGATGGATTTCACACCATTTTACCATCCTCAGAAAACGTTAGATTTCACCTATGGACAAAAATTTTTCTGCAGATGGAAAAGTACTTTCCGCACAAAATTTACAAAGGTCAAAAAAAATAATTAGTTAATAGCAAAATTTAAAATACTCATAAAAAAACAAAGATAAAATTTCAGCCAATAAGGTCTTGAATAAACCACTCTATACAATAACTGGCGATGAATGATGGACAGACAACTCGATAGAAAGTAACTTTCTTACACTCGCGTGTTGTTTCACTCGGCTAGCGACTCGTTCACAACATTCACGGTCATGTGAAATTTGTCACTCTCTTTTTTGTCTCTTGTTATGTAATAGACTATTTTTTTTGTAACCTTACCATATGAATAATAAAGTTACTCATTTCTGACCTTACTAACTAGAAGCCACAAAAAGGGTCCACCTATTAAAAAAATATATTGAAACTGGGCCTCCTTTCAAGGGCCTCTCCAAATTATTTTTTGTTGTTTAGGGATAAAAACACAAGAGATAAAAGTGTCACTGTTTATCCCTGGGATCAAAAGTGATAAATCAGGGATAAAAAATTAAAATCAGGGATCAAAAGTGATAGGTCAGGAAAGACAAACCTGGTTTATAACAGACGTAAATTTAAACTGCGCATTTAAAATATTTTAGAAAAGTGATTCTTATTTGATTAAACAGTCGTTTAACCCTATTTTTTATGCACCCACGCTTTTACCTTAGTCTGTTAAAAGTCACGTTTGTGTACTTAAAATTTTCTAGTTTTTTATACAGCTAATGATTTCAGTAAAACCGTTTAACTTAAAACTGTTTACCTATTTTTGAGTTTGATGTTTGGCTCCACTCCACTTACCTGTTCCAACTTAATTTTTAAAATCCTAAATTAAAATCAGCGACGTTATATACCCCAAAGTTTTAAATTGGATACAGATATCGGTTGACAAATGAATTTTATTTTAAAAATTGTGTTGAGTGATCTTAAGCACCACAAAGTAGCAAGTTTGAATCAAATCAATTAATAAATACTTATGAAAAATTTTGCAGCCGTCATGTTCATTTTTGTAAGTTTCAGTTTCCGTATTTAATACATACTGGTTGATAAATGGGGAACTCCGCCATTTGTTTTTTTTTAAGATTGATGAAAATAAATTGAGTAGGTGGAGTTACTCCGACAATTCTCTCACTCATAAAAATGTCTAGACTAGAGTTTTTTCAAACGTTTTCCGAGTTTTCCGAACATTTCACTAGTTTCTATGGAAATTTTTCGAGTTTTTTCCAAGTGTTTTTGAACAATTCCTCAGTTTTCCGAAAAATTTTTCAAAGTTTATTCCAATATTTCCGAGTTTTTGGGGTCAATTTTCAATTTCAATTTTAATCAATTCAATTCAATTTCAATATATTTATTTGCTACATTTTTTACATGGAAATAAGTTTTGTACATCATAGGCTTAAGTAAGTAAATATATCATGAAATATACATTGCAATGGTTTCTTTGTACCTACATAAATGTAATTAAGCCCATTTACCGGAATTCAACAAAGTTAAAAAAATAACAAAAATAATAATAATTGTGACAAACTTGATGTTAGCCCGCGGATAGAAAACGCTAAATGCAGTGGACTGTAAATATTTTAATTAATGATATCGCGAGCAAACATAAATGTATTGATATGAAATTACGAAATAATCAGACGTCCATAGGTAAAATTGTTGGAACCACACAACGGTAATCAGATAAGTGCACTCACCTCCTTTGCAGCCAAATTCTCCTCGTTCCAAGGGGCCCCCGAATGGATCTAATGATGTCACCACGTAGCTGAAGGGTTGAAGTTTCTAGTTCTATGCTTCAGTACACAAAATTCGAGCACTTTCAGGTGTAGATAATTGAAATTGTTGGAGAACGAAATTAACACGCCTTTTTCTCTAGGCGATTGACAATGATCTCCCTGGTTGTTGGTGCGCATGTCCAAATACGCGGAATGCGCTTTGTCCTTCATACAGTTGTGTGTTTTTAAAAATATATATAAACAACCGCGAAATTTAGCGGGAGCTAACATAACTGCCCTCCAAAACACACAAATTTAGAATCTCAACCGGACAGATATAGATATAAGAAAAAGAATCGACCGATAAATATAAATGAATGAAAACAGATAAGTATCGTAAGTTTATTTAGATATAACGAAATCCCGAAAAAAGGCAAAACAAACAAACAAAAAATTCAAAAAAAAATTAAAAATAAAAAACCTATTGTAATACCCGGTAAAAGGTAGAAAATTAAAATTACTTTTAATTTGGCAAGAGGCACAGTTTTACAACTGGCCGCTTATAAACACCGGTAACCGTTTTTACCGTCGCAACACGCACCTGACCGTCCCCGCCGGGATGCAGTTCGATGACCCGACCGACCGGCCATTTCAAAGGCGATTGAATGTGATCACTTGTTATGATAACCAAATCATTTAATTTGATATTTGGGGACAAATCAGTCCATTTGTGTCGCTGTTGTAGCGTATGCAAATACTCTATAGAATACCGTTTCCAAAAAGCATTATGTAGTTTTTGGATTAGTTGCCATCTCGAGAGCCGATTTAGGGGAACCTCGGACAAATCTGACTCCGGAATTTCTGAATTAAGGGGTTCAAGTGTCAAAAAATGCCCAGGGGTAAGAGGTTGAAGATCGTGTGGGTCTGAAGAGGCAGGAGATAAAGGGCGACTATTCAGTACGGCTTCTATGCGACAGGTAAGGGTGGACATCTCCATGATAGACAACTTCTGGTCGCCGACAACTCGTACAAAGTGAGTTAAACTTTTGACGCCAGCTTCTGCCAGGCCATTGAAATGTGGACTGAGAGGAGGTCCCAGATGCCAACGAATAGAAAGTCTGGTGGCAGCACTTCTTGCGTAATCCAGTAATTGGTTACGAAACCCTATAAAATTACTGCCTTGATCTGACCAGCATTGCGTCACGCTTCCGCGTCTGGAAATGAATCGATGGAATGCACCTACAAACCCTTCGGTGGACAGTTCCATGGTTAATTCCAAATGCACGCAATGTGTGGCCGTACAGACAAACACACAGACATACGATTTGAAAGCTTTACAACCACGGTAACGATGAGGAATCACAAAGAAAGGTCCACAAAAGTCGATAGCTACACTCGAAAAAGGTTTTAGTTGATTGATTCGATGAGCGGGAAGTGAACTCATTATGGGCGGTCTATAGGGTTTAGGGTTGATTCTAAAACATTGCAAGCACTTGGATATGGTTCTTTGAATTGCCCGTCTGGCAGATAATATCCAAAATTGCTGTAAAAGCAGATTATGTAATGTTTTAAACCCAGGATGAAGATATTGTCGATGAGCGGACTCGATAAGAAGAGTAGTTAAACGATGGTCACTCGAAAGTAAGACGGGGTGTTTTGCAGAATAAGACAAAAGGTCAGATTTTTGTAATCTGCCACCGACTCTAATGATATTATTCTCATCAAGAAAAGGTGAAAGTTTTCGCAAAGGTTTCGGTATTGGTTTATCTTTAGATAACGCGGAAAAAAGCTCAGAAAAACAAGAACCTTGCACGCGTTTGATAAGAAGGTGTAACGCACTTTGCATCTCACCGGTGGTAGGAAAAACAATATTCTCAAAAATAACTTTTTGGTCCGGCGGCTTAGTGGGTTTTTGATAGGAATGGTTTTGAAAAAGGTTAACTATTCGAAGGACATAACAAATGATACGTTGAATTTTTGATATAGAGGAATATTTGATAAGAAGCTGATCTAAGAAGTTCACATCAATTATCGCATTGCAACAGACTTTTGGCTTTTCCTCCAGATTAATATCTCCGAAATCAATCGGCATTTTTGATTTATGAAAATCGGGCCATTCGTTTTCGGGAGACCACAAAAACGACGGTGCGTTCCACCACATGTCATGTGACATGAGCTGTGAAGGGGTGGCCCCTCGTGACGCAATATCGGCTGCATTTAAAGCAGAAGGAATGTAGCGCCATGAGTTTGAAGGAATGATTTCTTGGATTCTACTGACTCGATTTCCAACAAAGGTTTGCCAGAGATTAGGAGGGGATGAAAGCCAGTGCAATACGACTTGTGAATCGCAGAAAGTAACGATATTTGTAAAAGTTATTTTTCCTTCATAGCTAGATAAAACGAAGTCAATTAATTCGCTTAAAAAAAATGCGCCTAGGAGTTCTAGCCTAGCCAAAGTTTGTGACTGAAGCGGGAATTCAGAACGAAGTTTGTTCCAAGAGTCGATGATAGAAGAATCTGGTTCTTCGTCCCAGCCTATTTTCGATATCCACAACTGTTGCAAAATAAATTTTGCTTGTAGCAACAGGGGACAAAGAAAACCTAAGGGATCGAAGATTGTCCCTATGATAGATAAAATAGAACGTTTGGTTGGGGGTTTGTCCTTCATTCGGCATTGATAAGAAAAAATGTCGTTTTTTGGATGCCATTGAAGTCCTAAAACTTTGATAAAGTGGGGTTCCTCCTTGTCGAAAGAGAGAGGCATTTGACGATCGGACTCTGGCAATGGTGCCAATAACTCAGGACAATTGCTTGCCCATTTTTTAAGTTCAAATCCTCCCGACTTCAACAAATCATTGAGTTCTGTTTGAAGGGAGAGAGCTTCAGAAAGCGAAGGGCTAGTTCCCAAGATATCGTCGATATAGATTGACGTTTTTAGAACAGTACTAGCCATAGGAAAACGTTCCTTTTCTCTCTCTGCCAGCTCATTTAAGGTACGCATGGCTAGAAAAGGTGAGCATGTCATGCCAAAAGTGACAGTAGAAAGTTCCCACACTGAAAGTGGGTCCTGTGGAGAAAACCTCCACAATATCCTTTGATAAGGACGGTGATAAGGATTGATAAGGACTTGACGGAACATCTGTTTGATGTCAGCAATGTAGGCAATAGGATTAAGACGAAACGTAAGGAGTAAAGAAGCAATATCTTTTTGAAGTTTCGGTCCAGATAACAATGTGTCATTGAGACTAATATTTTTTGGGGTGACTGCTGAACAGTCCCAGACTACCCTTAATTTTGTACTCAAGCTTTCCGGCTTTAATACGCAATGATATGCTAAAAAACACGATACTTCGACCTTTGGTTGACTAGATAAAACTAAACTCATATGATTAGAATCGATATAGTCTTGCATGAAACTTGAATAGGCAGTGTACAGATCAGGATTTTTGATTAATCTATTTTCTAGAAGTAAAAATCTACGATAAGCTTGCGGATAAGTATTTCCTAGGTCAGGGTTTATTTTGTCTTTAAACGGAAGATCTACCATGAATCTACCGCTCGGTTGCCGTACTACACTAGCAGTAAAAATTGATTCTGACTGTTTTTCTTCCTTTGATAAGATTTGTTTTTTAGGCAAATGTTCGATTTCCCAAAACCTAGGGAGAATGACCTCTAAAGGAGGTGAATGACTCGTTAGAAAACAACTGGTTCGTTCCGTAAGACTACCTACTTCGTCAACCTTTCCCATGACGACCCAGCCAAAGATAGTTTCAAGGGCTGAAGGCTGCCCTACCTGTCCAAGAACCCTGCCCTCCTTGAATATCTGTGCGAATAGCTCGCAACCAATAACCAGGTCCACAGGTCTAGATTTGAAATAAGATGGGTCGGCAAGTTTAAGGTTTTGCAAGTGTTTCCACTGATTATCGTTCAAAGAGAATGTAGGCATATTGGAGCATAGTTATGGAGCAACAATTGCTTCGAAATTAAGTAAAGGAGTGACTTGTCCTTGTGGCTTAATGTGACATTGAACGAGCCCTTTGGAAGTAAAAGAAGACATCTGATTTAATCCGAATATTTCAGTGGTGTAACTTCGCCTAGGAAGATTAAGACGCTGAATACACTTTTCACTGATGAATCCTGTCTGTGATCCAGAATCAAGCAGTGCTCTTACAGGTTGAAAATTTCCGCAACCGTCCATAACATCTATTACGGCGGTGCATAAAAGAAAGGTACCTGAAGGTCCTGAGGCATTTAATGACACATGAAGATTATTGACAGGTGGTGTGTGAATGACAGGACTAGTATCTTGGCTTCCAGACTCTTGATTAGTTTCTAAGATATGAGTTAAAGTGTGGTGCCTTTTACTATTGCAAGTCCTGCATGAATATTTTGATTTGCACGTATCTACATCATGCAAGGGATGAAAACACGCTAGACATAATTTTTTCTGTTTGACGAAAGATAGGCGATCGATAGGTGAGAGATCAAGAAATGTTTGACATTTCGAAAGCACGTGACCTTGATTACACCGGAAACATTTTATTCCCGTACTTGAATTAGTTGAGGTGCCAGCAAGTCCTATAAAAGGCGAATTGGATGATTTATAGGTAGGCTTTTGCCCAAACTGATTTCGCATAGAATTTGAATTTTGATAGGTAGGCTTTTGCCCAGACTGATTTTGCATAAAATTTGATTTTTGATATATAGGCACCTTTTTGGGTGCTGTTGATTGAGGAAGTGATTCCAAAACTTTACATCTTTTTTCTAGAAATTGAAAAAGTGACTGAAAAGTGGGAATTTCGGTGTTAGTATTGGCGTGACTCATTTCGAAATTTGAACGCGTTGGAATATCCAATTTTTCTAATAAAATGAAAAAAATAAATAAAAAAAAAGTCCCAACTGTCAACGTCAAAGCTAAGTGATTTTAAAATTTCTAGGGATTCAGAAAAGGTGTCAATTAAATTACGCAATTCTTTAGCTGACTCGTTTTTTAAGGTGGAGTTCATAATTGAGCTTAAAGCATCATTTGCGAGATCTAAGCAATTTTATAATTTTGATCAGATAAGCTAATCCCTGATATCAATTTTAAAGGCTCATCCTCGAGATATGAAAATAAATATTGAAGTTTTCGAACGTTACTTAGACTTTGATTTTGATCTATAATGTTATTAAAAAGATCGAAAAAGCTTGACCATAATTTTTTATCACCTCGAAATATGGGAATACCTAACTCTTTGAGTTTTGGAGTTTCGTTTTGTCGAACATATGATCCCGAAAAGGATGGGGCCTCAACCGGAAATATTTTAGAGTAAACCCCCTTACACGCATAAAAATATTTACGAGCTTCTGAAAGGATCGCATCCTGCGTTTTACATTCCTCATCGTCCGAGTCGTCTAGCAACATAATGACGTCATTATGTGCCAGCATGCATTTATCGAAGGTTTCATCCAAATCGGCATACCTCACTTGAAACTCGTTTCTCGTTCTTTCATCCTTTTCCGCGTTCTTTGACAACACATAACACTCGGTGATCGCAGATAAAAAACCCTTGCGTTTTTGTACGGCTTTTTTGACAGACATGATTTTACCTTTGAAATGACGAAATTGTCGGTAAATATACAATTAACGCTAAATTAATGCTTCTGAAATAGAAAAATGACGAATTGTCGAAAATATGCACTAATTTATCGTAATTGATGAAAATTATTTTAAATATCGAAATGATATGGTACACCACTGAACTTTTGTTTTGTTTGTTTTGATTCCTACTCGCTTTGTTTACTGAATGACCACGCTCCAGACACGTGTCCTGCCCGACGACTTTCTCGACTCGATTCAAGGCCGTTGTTTGGCTTGGCCACAGATTAGGTAAATAATTATTAATACCGTCGTATGGATTTATTATTTAAAATAATTCGGTCGAAGGAGCACTTTATGTTAGCCCGCGGATAGAAAACGCTAAATGCAGTGGACTGTAAATATTTTAATTAATGATATCGCGAGCAAACTTAAATGTATTGATATGAAATTACGAAATAATCAGACGTCCATAGGTAAAATTGTTGGAACCACACAACGGTAATCAGATAAGTGCACTCACCTCCTTTGCAGCCAAATTCTCCTCGTTCCAAGGGGCCCCCGAATGGATCTAGTGATGTCACCACGTAGCTGAAGGGTTGAAGTTTCTAGTTCTATGCTTCAGTACACAAAATTCGAGCACTTTCAGGTGTAGATAATTGAAATTGTTGGAGAACGAAATTAACACGCTTTTTCTCTAGGCGATTGACAATGATCTCCCTGGTTGTTGGTGCGCATGTCCAAATACGCGGAATGCGCTTTGTCCTTCATACAGTTGTGTGTTTTTAAGAATATATATAAACAACCGCGAAATTTAGCGGGAGCTAACACTTGATGGATTCAGGAAAAAGTTTTTTCTTGGTTTAGTGTTGTTTTTTAGACTAAGAAAAGTTAAAAAAAAATAAATAAATAAAAGTAGAAATAAATAAATGCAAAGTAGTTATACTACCACAATGAAAAAAAAAAAACAAATAATATATAAAAGTAAAAAAAAGTCATGAAATATTCTTGAAGACCAGTTTCTAGTTAAGTATCTATTTATTTATTATAATTTTGGATAATTTTGAAGTAACCAAGTGCATATTTATTTTTTTAAATAATTTTTTTTGACATTTTGTTTGAGTTCAGATGGTAGCAGGTTAAAGTGTTCTTTTCCAATATATGTATAGCAGCTTTGACTAATTGTTTTTTGTTTTCTTGGTAGTCTATTTTCCACAACAAATCTTGTGTCAGGAATATGTGGGATTTCTGGAAACAGTAGATTATTTTGACCTAGATAGAGAACAGAATATTTATAATAGAGTTTTTCTAAACATTACAAAAGTTTTCTTTGAGCATTTGCTGAGTTTTTCCAGCATTTTCAGTTTTCCAAAAATGTTCCTAGTTTTTCTGAACATTTTCCGAGATTTCCGAAAATTTTCCTAGTTTTTCCGAGCATTTCCCGAGGTTTTTTGAACATTTTCAAAGTTTTCGGAATATTCTTTGAGTTTTTCTAAACATTTTCCGAGTTTTTCGAAAATTTCTCGAGTTTTTTTGAACTTTTACAAAGTTTTTTTAAACTTTTCTCGACTTTTTTAAACATTTTCTGTGTTTTTCCGAACATTTCCCCAGTTTTCCAAAAAGTTTCCTAGTTTTTCTGAACATTTTCCGAGATTTCCGAAAATTTTCCTAGTTTTTCCGAGCATTTTCCATGGTTTTTCGAATATTTGTAAAGTTTTCTGAAAATTGTCCGAGGTTTTTTGAAGATTTTCCAACTCTTTCGAAAATTTCTCGAGTTTTTTCGAACATTTGTAAAGTTTTTTTAAAACTTTTCTCGAGTTTTTTGAACATTTTCCAAGTTTTTGCGAACATTTCGCAAGTTTTATGAAAATGTATGTTTCCGAACATTTCCCAAACATTTTCCGGGGTTTTCCTGACATTTCACATGTGTTTCTGGCGTTAACTCTTGGAAGTCAGAAAATATATCTACTTTTTCTTACCTACATATCTATGCCCTCCACTGGGCAAGACGCGTCCACCCCTGACGAAGGTTGCATGTATACTGAAAGCAGTGATTGAAAGATTTTTCCAAATGATTTTGTATTAAATGAAATATCGGCAACACTGCACTATGGAGGCAGAAACGCTTCCTCTCTCTTTTTTCCTATGTAAATTATTGCATAAGAAAAAAAAGACAGAGCTAGCATTCCAGTTCATGTGGTTACCTGCTATTACCAAACGAATAGGGAAATCAGCGCCCTCACCGGTCGTCACCGGCTGCGTTCAAAGGTGCCGAGTGCGTGAATTTTAGAGTATGCTATTAGCCTAATGTAAATTGACTGTCTACTATATTATACTAGTTTCTGCTTTTAGGCAAAAATATGTAGTATACTTTATTGTAGAACATAACATTTTCTTTTAAAAACTTTATTAAAATGTCGGGTTGTTGCCATATTTAAGGCTTCAGGGGCGTACTAATATAAACTTATTATCAAAAATAACTAAAATAATCAGTTTCTCTTGCATATTTAAATATACTTTTCTAACTAAGATTTTCAGTAAAAAATGTGCCTTTATTCTTTATTGAGGATAAGACAATTTCTTTTTAAATGATTTATTATTATAATTACAAAGTGAGGTTAACGTTATGATAAATACTTCAAAAAGGTTCGTAATTTATATCTATTAAAATAAAATGTTTCCAAATTAAAATAAACTGTTTTTTGATTAGATTAGATATTTTGATTTATCTAAATAAGTTCTTTAAAGCAAAAAAACACCGGTGTTTTTAAGGGGAGGGGGCATAGGGGCCATGGTCCCCCCTAAGCAATATTTTTGTGCAGAAAGTAACAGTAGTAACTGTGACACAGGTGTTTTTGGTTATTTTTTAAAGCATATGGAACTAAAAATAAAGTGGTGAATCTTATGCAACGGTTTGGGGGGGGGGGCATAATCATAATTAGGTACTCATTGGGATCAAAAACCAACCTGTCAACCTGCTAGGAAGAGTTTGATATTTTTTTGCCCTATACTTATGCAATTTATGAACAGGCTTTATAGTATTAAAAATCACTGATCCACTGGCTTCGCCGCGCCACACTGCGGTGATCATCTGGAGGCGGCTAACTTAGCTTCCCATTAGTACAAAAGGTCGAAAAAAAATCGACAAAACAAAATATTAAAAATACAAATTTACCGTATTAAGTCGAATTGACCTGTCCAGTCGATGTGGACCCGCGGCAGTACTTTTGATCTTTTGTACTTTCGACCTTTTGTACTTTCGACCTTTTGTTTTTTGAACTTTTGTACTTTCGACCTTTTGTACTTTCGACCTTTTGTATTTTCGACCTTTTGTACTTTCGACCTTATTTTTTCGACCTTTTGTACTTTCGACCTTTTGTACTTTCGACGTTTTATCCGCCGCTCTTTATTATCCACCGAAAAGCTAATAAGACACAAAATTGATTAGTTTGGATTGATCTTAAATAATTTCTTTAAATTAAAAACACCACTGGAGCGGTAAATATAAAATAACTTCCACTTTGTTATACATCGTTTAAAAGGAAATTTCCTTGGCTATGACGAAGTATAAAACACATTTTTTGATAAAGAGCTTAGTTTTTAAGAAAATTGAATAAAACGTATGAAAAACATGTTTTTTTAATGATTTGTTGAAATCACCCCCATTGACGGACGTCGCTGGAGACGTCGCTATAAGTCAAACCCCATCGAGTTTCACAGTTTTAAAAAGGGAATTTTCCTGTCTACAAAAAAGTGTAGAACAAGTTTTTTCATGTTAAGCTTAGTTTTTGAGAAAATTAGATAAAACCTGTAACAAAAATGGTGTATTTTGTGTTTTTTCAAACTTAATTTAATTTACGGATGCCCCTGAAGTTTTTTTGAAGGAAATTTTATTGAGTATACCAAAATGTATTACGTGGTATTCTGTAGATATTAGTTTTTAAAAAAATTAAATAAATCTTGGAAAAAACATAGGTATTTTTTCAACTTTTTTTAATTACTTCTATTAACGGACGCCGCTGGAGAGCTTGTTATTAGTCCAACTTTATTAAGTTATACCTTGTTGAAAAGGGAATTTTATTGTCTACAATAAAGTATATTATATATATTTTTCTCTTAGAAGCTTAGTTTTTAGGAAAATTTGAAAAAACCTCAAACTTTCAGATTTTGGGGGGTCTGGGGGGGTTTTTGGAGGTTTTTGCAGCCATTAAAAAAATAATAATATGATATTATTTTTTAATTATACAAATATATAATTTGAATGTACACCGGTGATAATTTGGGCTTTCCAGCGGCAATTTAAAATTCCGCCGCCATTTTGGCCGCTATCTTGAATATCTCAGCCCCTGTCAATATTTCGAGTTGGCAACAGGGATATTCGGATTCAGCGGGGTGAAAACAGCGGGAATTGCCCATTTGCCAAAAAGTAATATAAAATGCTTCTAGAAAGTGGATTTTCCCGTATCTTGCCTGAACTATGATAAAATGCAACCCTAAAGCTATCGGGGATATTTCAATGCATAAGCTTGATAAACTATTTGTCGATATTTGAAACACTAGGTAGGTAGGTCCTTTTGGAAAAGTTCTTCTCTCCCATGATTGGCATATATCACTTTTATTAAAATTATTTAACTACTATGTCGTTCCTACCTAAAACTTATAAACTGTGGATTGGATTATTGGGTTGTAGGAGATATAAAATGCAAGGAAATTTTAAAACCATCCAGGATGTCTCAAAGCACAACTTGAGAAACTATTTGTCGTTATCGGAAACACCAGGTAGACTAGGTCCTTTTAGTGCATGCCTCAAAAAATTCACCCCTCCCTTGATTGACATTCATCACTTTATAAACTACCATGTCGTTCCCACTTAAAACTTATAAACTGTGATTTGATTCGTAGGTTGTAGGGTTGATAAAATGAAAGGAAAACTTAGAACTCTCCTGGATGTCTTGAAGCACAAGCTTGAGAAAATATTTATCGTTACTAGGAACCAGGTAGACTAAGTTCATTTGGTAAGTACACACTCGAAAAAATTATATCGTCTCGCTTGTCAAGTGCTGATTAGATTCGTGAGGTGTCGGCATGATAAAATGCAAGGGAACCTTTCCGCGATTTCTCAAAGGACAAGATTGGGAAACTATTTGTCGTTATTGGCAACACCTGGTAGACTAAGTCGTTTTTGTACAATCCTCAAAAAAATTCTCCTATCCCTTGATTAACATTAATCGCTTCCTAAAACTACCATATCATTCCTACTTAAAACGTACAAACTGTGGTTTAGATTCATGGGTTGGGAGTGATATAAAATGCAAATTCGGGATTACTCAAAGCAGAAATTATTTGTCGATATTGGAAACACTAGGTACACTAGGTCCTTTTGTTGGTGCATGCTCGAAAAGATTCTCCTCTCCCTTGATCGATATGCATCACTTCCTAAAACTACCATCTCTTTCCTACTTAAAACGGATAAACTGTGGTTTGGATTCGTGGATTGTAGTTGATATAAAATGCAAGGGAACCTTAAAACAATCAGAGATTTCTCAAAGGACAAGCTTGGGAAACTATTTATCGATATTGGAAACACCAGGCAGACTAGGTCCTTTTAGTACATGCCGAAAAACTCTCTCGTCTTACTTGATTGGCATGCGTCACTTCATAAAGCTACCATGACTCTTCTAGTTAAAATTTAACAATTGTGGTTAAAATTCGTAGATTGTAGGTGTTGATAAAATACTAGAGAAATTTAAAACTATCCCGTATGTCATGTCTCAAAGCACAAGCTGGAAAAACTAGTTCACGTTATTGAAAACACCAGGTAAACTAGGTTATTTTGGTTCATAATTCAAAAAATTCTCCTTTCCCTTGATTGACATTAATCCGTTCCATAAACTATCATGTCGATCCTACTCAAAACGTATAACTGTGTTTTGGATTCTTGGGTTGGCGGTAATACAAAATGAAAAGGAACTTTATCAAATTACCATGACGTTACTACTTAAAAGTTATCAACTCTGGTTTGGATTGGTGGGTTGTAGCCGAAGTGATAAAATGCAAAGAAAATTTAAAACTATCCGGTATAGCTCATCACACACAAAAATGTATAGCGCATAGCATGGCATAGCATAAGCTCTGACGAATCAGCTATCGCCCAGAAGACGCCATCTTGGTTTTGCATATGAATTTCCACAAGGTTGAACTTTTTATGGAGAGTCCATATGGTTTCTTATGGTTAGCCAATAGAATGTATCGAAATAAATCACGTAATCAACAAAACAAAGATGACAGCAAAATGACGACATAACCTAAAAAAATCCCACTGTTTTTATTGTTTTTTTTAAAGAAGTTTTTTATATTTTTTGTTAGTCTAGAGGTTTCTGGTCTGTCTATTTCTAAAAAGTGGCCGACACCACCACTTCTCCGCCACCTTATGTGCCGACGTTTTTTTTTTAAATAAAGTAACCAAATCAGTCAGACAGCGGCATATAATTAATATAATTTCGTCGCTATCCATTTTAAAAAAATCACTGCACAAAAACAGACCAAAATAACAACAAATCGGAATTGACAAAAACACCTCCAAACGCCAAACCGACTTTTATGCAATACTCGTGTGTGATGGACATTTCCATAAGCCCAGCCATGTTATGCTATACAGCACTATTCGCTGTGCATTTTTGTGTGTGATGGGCATATGTCTCAAACTCTCATATCTCTGGTCTCAAAGCACAAGCATGAGAAAAAGTTTGACATTAATAAAAACACCAGGTAGACTGCTTTTTATTTGGTATATGCCCGAAAAAATTCTCCTCTCTCATCTTTCCCAAAACTACCATTTCGTTCCTTCTTCAAACTTATTAACTGTGGTTTAGATTCGTGGGTTATAGGTGATCTAAAATGCAAAGGAACCTTAAACGATCCGGGATTTCTCAAGGCACAAGTTTGAGAAACTATTTGTCGATATTGAAAACACCAGGTAGACTAGGTCCTTTTGTAACTTACCCGAAAAAATTATCCTCTTCCTTGATTAACATGCATCACTTCGTAAAAAAAACTTAAAAATTATCAATTGTGGTTTGGATTCCTGGGTTGTAGGGGTGATAAAATTCAAGGGTAAATTAAAACCACCCTATATATTTCAAAGCATAAGCTTGAGAAACTATTTGTCGTAATTGGCAAGACCAGGCAGACTAGATATTTATAATACATGCCCGACAAAACTATATTCTCCCTTAATTGACATCATGTCCTAAAATTACCATTTCGTCCTACTTAAAAATGATCAACTCTTGTTTAAATTCTTTGGTTGTAGGGGTAAAAAAATGCTTAAAACTATCAGGGTTGTCATAAAGTAAAAGTTTGGGAAATCATTTGTCGTTATTGGGAACGACAAGCTCCTTGGCAAATGCTCCCTTTCTCTTGATTAAAATACATCACTTCCAAAAACTACCGTCGTTCCTACTAAAAAATTATAATCTGTGGAGTGGATTCGTGGGTTATAGGATTAATAAAATGCAAGGTAATTTTAAGACCATCCGCACTGAAAAAAAAAAACGATTTTATTATTAACAAATATTTGGTAAACCTGATGTTTGTTGTGCTCATTAAAAAATATTAAAAGCAAATATCATTTATTATTGGTAACAAACCTTTTTTAAGGTGTTTATAAATAACATTTCATTTGTTTCTTTAATAATTTGATGTTTTTTAAATATTAATTGCCTTATCTTAACCATAACCAAAACACACTTTCTTTTGAGGTAACATAACGTCTTTGTTATTAATACTTAAAATTTACCAAATATAAATATACTCTTAACATTGGCAAATATTTCTTTGTTTATTATATAAAACATTTTTTGTATAATGTTATGGTGGGATTTTGTTATTATAACGGTCTGATTTGGTTTCTATTAATTACTTCGTAAAACAATGAATTGGTTACTATTAACAAGCGATATTATCAAACAATATAACTTTGTACCGTCTCAGCTCGGGTCTTGTCGCGCTTTGATCGTGACGTTTCGGTTGATATTTTGTCAATGTGTGCCGCTGTCTGACGCGGAGCATTGTATTACAGACCGTCGCAGAAAGTGAGCCCAAAAACAAGGTTTAGTTTTTGTGATTTTGTACTAATACGGACCTAAATACGCGGGTATTTTTATGGCATCATTATGGTATTTTGTTAAGCTTTTGGTTGCGCAAGAGTGGAATTGAATAAAAAGTCATCAGGAATAACGTTTTAAAGGTAAATATTTAGAGGTAGAAATATAGCTTCAAAAAAAAAGAACGTTGTATTCATTGTATATCGCCTTAAACTTTTTGTTCTGTCGAAACTGATTTACAAACAGTAAATAGGATTAATTTTTAATTAACTGATTTATGTGTGCTAATCGACGGCGTAGGCTTTATTTGTTTTTAATATAAAATTCATACTCCTTTTTTTAGTTTCAGATTTCCGCTTAAAGATGAAAACACTGGCTTGTTGGTTAAAAACATGCATCTTGCTGATTGGTCTTCCACAATAAAAGATCCTATTAGAAATCACAAAAACTATCCTATTTGAAGGGCAAAAAGAATAGTACGTGTTATTTATTATTTTTTTTATTTGAATTTTGTGATTTTAATAATTTTAAATTTGATGTCATTTGAATCATGGCTTCAATTCTTTGAATTAATTATTATAGATTTTTAAGCAAAGAGCCTTTAGTATGAAAATGCGAAAAAAATCGGGGGGGACGAGACGGTTTCGGCGGGAGGGGGGGGGGGCGAGACCTCATGAGGCCGTATTTTAGGCTATTTTATGTTTATATTCATAAAATATGTGGAAAATATCTAAAAAAAAACATTACTTCGAGGGTATATACTGTGACAATGTAAATAGAACAATAGCGTTGGGTGCCAATTTGTGACGTACAAAATTGCGACACCATAAAAATTACTGAATAATTAAACAAATATCTGGAAGCAGAACTGCAATTTCCAGCTAGGTAAAACATTGATATGCCCGGTAACTTTTATACAGTGGAGAAGGGGGGTTAAGAAATAAGAAAATTTTAAGCGCGCCACAGAGTTTTAATACCAATGTTTTACAAAAAGGATCTTAATTAAAAATACAGTTCAACTCAAACGTTGTAGCCAAACAATGAAACTCTCCCTACTTCCGAGGCTTCCATAGTATTTGTGTAATTAAGAAAACCAAAAGAAATTGACTCACTGACAAAATTAAATTTTAAAAGATTCCCAAAGGAATTAAAATGACACAAATAGACTACTTTATAGGTAGATAGACATCTTCAACAGGTCATAGTGTACCTACATCTGAGTCAGTAGTGTGAGACTCAGTTATATAAATGATTGTGAAAAAAAAATACTTCCAAAATAATTCCATCATAGGGGACATCTGGACCAAATATCTGCTATCATCATTCTACGTTGGGTAGAATGAGACAGACAGCAACCCAGTCCGAGATCTACCCCATGAGGTAAAACCGTGCCATAAGACCACTAAAAAAATAACTCTATCTCTCTTTTGTCTCTGCAAAGTTGGTCCATGTGGCTGTACAAATAACACAGAAATTTAGTTCATGTTGTATATTTTGAATTGGAAGGCTTAACACAAGAAAACATGAAAAAAAAATGAAATGGATGGAAAACAAGTCGGGGCCAAAGTAGCAAGGCACTTTAAATTTGACAGGAAAAATTATCCTAAATAAATGAAATGAAGGAAAATAAATCAATATAGTAAATACGCCGCAAAATTGTGGTTATGACGTCATACCGTTACCTTGCGTTTACAAGCAATGTTGAAATTATACTAAAAAAAATTATTATTTGTAAAAAAAATTTAATCTAAAGCTTGCTCCTAACTTGGTCCTTGATTATTGTATGATTAAATAAGAGGGTGTTTTCTTTTGTGAACCTGGATGTGTTGTACCAGACATCTTACGCTACTCCACCGGTCCCAGTTCTGCCGCGCCTTCCTTAGTGCTCGCTTAGCACATCATGCTGGGGCAACACAATGTCTTAGATCTATTGCTGGATCCTTGCCCGAGCATAAAAACCCTGTGGAAAATGAAATATTTCAGTTTCCTGGAATTCGTCGGTTTTGCGCGAGGTTCCCCTACACCGAGTAACTTAAATCAAGAACCCCATGTCGACTCAATAAAATAAAGCAGATTTAAACAGATGAACTAAAATAACCCTAACATGCCTTTCCCAGGGTTGTATCGGTGCTATTGCCGGAACCAGCACAATCGTCCAGTGATGTTTGGAATGGACAGCCCTGTAGGCAAAGGAGGAAAACAATATACAGGGTGAGGAAAAAGTACCGGGACCCCTAAATATCTCGATAACTAAGAGTTATTTGCAAAAATGGTCTAAATAAAAGTTTTAGGATTGAATTTGTTCTATTTGGTCGTGACATTGACATTGACGTATCTGTCAGCATTAGGAGTTTTTCGGAGGTCAACTTTAAAAATTTAAATGAAAACCATATTTTTTTCTTTTAGCATTCGATGGAGAATAAAAATCTACGTTTAAAATGACATTGTAATTTTGTGTTAGAATGACATTTCGAAGAATATAAATTAAATAATTGTTCTTAAAGTGGCCTTAACACTTTAAGAAACTCGTAGATTATTTAATTACCCCTGTATTTTATTATGCGTATAGCTGTGACAATGACATTATATCTTAATATTGTGTCAAAACAAATCGCAAATTGTTTCTTGTTTGAAGGATATTTGTTTAAAAGTTTTCTTTTTTCCAAAATGTTTCATCTTCCAGAACAGGAAAGAATTTCTCTGCTGATGATGAGAGGATGGGGAGAGTGGCTAAGATCATACAGCGATGCAAAATTACTTTTTAACGCCAGTTTTCGAAATCATAACAACGCAACTGTAATATCAAAATCCACTGTAGAAAGGACGATCAGGAGGCTTTCGGAAACGGGAGCCGTTAAATCCAGGCCCAAATCAGGAAGACCAAAAACTGCAACCAATCCTGAAATATCCTTTAACGTGGTGATGTCATTTGTAGAAGATCCTCACACTTCAACAAGAAAAGTGGCTTTAGAACACGAAATAGATCAAAAATCCGTTTTGAAGATATTAAAACAATCAAAGTTTCACCCCTATAAGCTCCATTTACTTCAAGAATTAAATGAGGACGATTTTGACAGACGCTTAGAATTTTGTGAGTTGACGATGGAAAAAATAAATGATGACAACAATTTTATATCAAAAATCCTTTTTACGGATGAAGCAACATTTTGCTTAAATAAGCTTGTTAATAGACATAATTGTCGCTATTGGAATAACGAAAATCCTCACTGAGGATTTATGAGGCTCATACACAGCATCCCCAAAAATTAAATGTTTGGATAGCGATTACTGATAATAGGATAATTGGTCCATTCTTTATCGAAGGAAATTTGAATTCAGAAAAGTATGAAACAATGTTAAGAAATCAGATTATTCCAGCTGCACGTAATACTGTAGGGGACAATTTTGAAAACATATGGTTTCAGCAAGATGGGGCTCCCCCTCACTATGCTCGGGACGTTCGCCAGTACCTAAATTTAGTGTTCCCTCATCGGTGGATTGGTAGAAGAGGTTCTGTAGAGTGGCCTCCTAGATCTCCGGATCTTACACCAATGGACTACTTCTTATGGGGATATTTAAAAGATAAAGTATACAAAACTAATCCTCAGGATCTCAATGAATTAAGAAAGAGTATAATTCAGGTAGCAGCATTCATTCCTTTAGATTTTATCAGAAATGCCGTTCAAAGTTTTTACCAATGAATAGCCATTTGCCAAACAGTGAACGGAGGACAATTTAAGCAATTGATTTAATTTTAATTTTTTACACTTAAATTTGAATTTTGAAAATCTTGTTAATTTTTTTAATTAAATTTATTTAAAAAATGACTAATATTATGTTATTCGTTATTAATAACAAAACTTTTAATTATTACTGTTATGATTTTAAAACAGTAGGTACATGTTTTTAAAAGAAATGTCTGGCCGTATTTAAAGACCTTAGAGATGAAAAAAAAGGTCACTAAAACTTAAAACTAATTATTTTATTTAATTATCCATTTATTTTTCAACGTCAGAAAATGACAATGTCATTTTAAACGTAGATTTTTATTCTCCATCGAATGGTAAAAGAAAAAAATATGGTTTTCATTTAAATTTTTAAAGTTGACCTCCGAAAAACTCCTAATTCTGACAGATACGTCAATGTCAATGTCACGACCAAATAGAACAAATTCAATCCTAAAACTTTTATTTAGACCATTTTTGCAAATAACTCTTAGTTATCGAGGTATTTAGGGGCCCCGGTACTTTTTCCTCACCCTGTATAGTTTTTATCCAAAACGTGGTTTTTGTTAGCCCGCGGATAGAAAACGCTAAATGCAGTGGACTGTAAATATTTTAATTAATGATATCGCGAGCAAACATAAATATTGATATGAATTACGAAATAATCAGACGTCCATAGGTAAAATTGTTGGAACCACACAACGGTAATCAGATAAGTGCACTCACCTCCTTTGCAGCCAAATTCTCCTCGTTTCCAAGGGGCCCCTGAAGGATCTAATGATGTCACCACGTAGCTGAAGGGTTGAAGTTTCTAGTTCTATGCTTCAGTACACAAAATTCGAGCACTTTCAGGTGTAGATATTTGAAATAGTTGGAGAACGAAATTAACACGCCTTTTTCTCTAGGCGATTGACAATGATCTCCCTGGTTGTTGGTGCGCATGTCCAAATACGCGGAATGCGCTTTGTCCTTCATACAGTTGTGTGTTTTTAAAAATATATATAAACAACCGCGAAATTTAGCGGGAGCTAACAGTTTTAAAAAGTAAAAAAACCTCCAAAAATTCCCCACGTCTTTTGTCGAAAAATTACATTTCACACGAACACAGCTACAATTTGGAAGGCAAATATTGTCTTGAAGAATTCCAAAAAAATTTAAAAAAAATCGAACTGAATCGAAGACCACTGCTTCTTTCCGTAGGAATGGCGCAGGTCGCCTTGAATCCCTCACTCAGAGGATGTGAGCCGTCACTTAGATTACGCTTAGCACGACGGACTCACGCTTCACAGTCTCTGGGACAGAACCTGCAACCACTGCAGTGCCAGTAACCAAAAAACACTTGCGATCCCAGAGACTTGTTGTCGACCCAACACCAATTCTTTTGCAAAGAGAAATGACACGTCCGAAAAAAATTGAATATGCCGGAAAACCATTCCCCAACTTGGGTGGGGCACAGTACCAATCCAATTTTCCCGGTTAAATTCAAATAAGAATGCAAACTCATTTAAAAACAATCGCAAACCAAAAATCCTAAAGAATTTAAGTTTGTCAGCCTGACAAAACTTCCGCGGTTTTCGAACTAACCAATGACGAAATACACTAGCACTTCGGTACCGGTATATAGGGGGCAGCATCATGCAGGGGAATATTGAAAGTGCATCCTCTGCGCGTTGAGGTGTTGTCAGATCTATTTCTACGGATGGTCATTTCTATAAACGAGGATTTTCGAGATGCACACACACGCCAATACATTTGTCAACAGGACCCCTGCCAACATAGCAAGTAGGAGGAAAATAACCAGTTAGACTATAAGAAGCTTAGCATTAAAACCATCAACTGTAAAATCAATCACTGGAGATCAGAGCATGCATCAAACCCAGGAATATTCGAACACTCAACCAATTCCCATATGAGTAAAGCCATACTAAGTGTAGAATTTAGTTGTATTTTAGTTATAGTTTTAGTCAAAAATTTCCTTCGCTCTTTATATATGTTTTCTCTAAGATTCATATAGTTTGACGCCGTTTTTTGTAAAACATTTTTACATTAATAAAGTTGGTTCTGAACTTAAACCTAAAAATACACATTGAACTACTGCTTAAACCCGGCACAAGAGTGTTCAGATGTTAAGTTTGCTCACCACTAGCTACCACTACATAACCCTTCAATCTGACTAACTGAGCTAGATATTAACTTTATTTAACTATGATTATATATTAATTTATATAATATAAAAATACGATTTTGTTTATTCTTTTAGTCCTGGTTTTTATCCCTCGTTTATCTCCAATTTACAAAAGTGCATAACTTGTATTTATTTTATCTCCTGCTTATCAAAGTAATAAAGATATCAAAGTGGTCGGAGCCTCGGTTGTTCCTGGTCAAACCGTGGACCTAATTATGTTTTCGTGCTACAAAAACTAGCTAATCCGTGAAGAAGAAGAGGTTCTGACGAGAAATCATTGTCCTAATATCCTTGAAAATACAAATAATCGAACGTCCAAAATAGACATGTGTTCTCGCTGTTACTGAAACCATTTGTGATGTGGCAATGCCGCCATGCCCCAGCAGAACAGCTGTTTACCCAGTTTCAACGTCTACGAAATTCCAAAGATAAACAAAACAATAAAAAGTTTTTATGTGATTTCTCCCGAACCTGTGATCTCAGATTCTAATTACGATGCCTAAATAATGCGACGTGCGCAGTGGTTACAATAACACGATGGAATACTTCCTCTATAAGGTAACTTTCTGGACAATATATAACTTCAAAACCTAGCTCTATAAATTACCCTTAATGTGTGTATAGAAAAACAAGCCGGATAGTTTTGGTTATTTACAGAAATAAAACAAATATGTAACGTGTGTCTTAAGCGTAAAAATGACACGTTACAATACGCCACTGGTTCTGTATTAAATTTACAAATATATAAAATTTATTTTCTTTTTCAGGTCAGCACTGACTTGAAGGTGGAGGAAGTAATTGAACAAAGGAGAAACATTTTAAAAAAACACGGGCTACCCATGCTGCCTTTCATAATTGTGGAGTCCCCAACTTATAGTGAGGTAAAATCGGTTTATGTCAGTTTTGACAAAATTTTGTGTGCATCTCACGTGGAACAAACGTGCGTACGTCTCATTAACCAAGCTTTGCAAAAAAAAACAAAGATTACCAGCCACCGTGAAAAAAATTGTGACGTGACAGATCACTCATACTTTACCAGACTTCACGTCTCTGAGACTACAACCTTATTTTATAAAAAAAAAATCTAGTTCTTTTTTTTAATATTATATTAGGTATTGTAGTAGAGTAAATTTGTAAGGTATTTCAAGAAAAAGCAGCAGCAGCTAAGATCAAAAGCTAAATTTTCAATCATGCAAGGATCCCCTATTTTCCAGCATCAAAATCCAAGATGGCGGCTGCCAAAGTTAAAAAAAAAATGAATTCCCTGTTTTAAGAGAAATTAAATTAATTTTGATAAATTTACTTTAAGAAAGACTTACTCAATTCAAAAATCTGAAAAAAATTATACCTGTCGATATTTTCTTTAATTTTTGCACGATATTTATTTTTAATACCTTATTAAAGCCACCGACCAGCTCTTTAAACGTGCCGAAAAAAAATTAAAAGTTTCCCAGCCAACACAAAGATGGCGGTTAATATGTCAAAAATAAAAGAGACCTTTATAATCTGTAGACCAAACAAAATTTTTACAAAAAATTTTTTGGAAGCCATGTTCTGTAAACATTTATAAAAAGTTACAATTTGACATTTAACATATTAAGATGGCGGCCGAAGTTCAGATAAGAAAGTTATTTTTTTGTTCTTCTTTGACACAACTAGTATTGCCGTGTAATATATCGATTTTTACTAATTAGGGGTCGTCGATTTTAAATATTTTATGATAAATGACATCAAGATAGCGGCGTTCAAAATATAAAAACAACAGTTTCTTCTTGGTCTGGTAATTTTTTTTACCAAGATATGTAGTTTTCTAGTACTCTTAATTAGTTTTAAATTATAATGTACAAAAAAAATATAATTTATTTATTTTTTAAAGATGCCGGCCGAAAAAGTAAAAAAAAACTTTTTGTTTATTTTTTCGAAATTTAACAAAAAAACTGGAAAAAACAAGACCTCTCGTTAAACAAAATACAGATATTTTAAAAATGTTAAAAAAGTTGACATATGTCACGTACCGGGTGATTTGATTGAATTGACCAAATTTATCTATAGCTATCTCCGTTAATATTGATAACAGTAACGTTTAAATAAGCAAAGTTGAATTATTTTTCCTAAATCATCAGAACCTGATTGATACACTTGTCAAACTTCTGACATGGTTAATGGTTTTTGTTAAATTTCGAAAAAATAAACAAAAATATTTTTTTTAAACTTTTTCGGCCGCCATCTTTAAAAAATAAATAAATTATATTTTTTTTGTACATTAAAATTTAAAACTAATTAGGATTAATATAAATCTACATATATCATCTATAAAAAATTGACCAAACCAAAAAGATACTGTATATTTTGAACGCCGCCATCTTGGATAATAATAGACTTATGTCATTTATTATGAAATATTTATTATCGATATATTACACACACACGGCAATACTATTTGTGTCAAACAAGAACAAAAAAATTACTTTTATCTGAACTTCGGCCCCATCTTAACATTTTGACAAGAATTGGCTTACTGCTGATAAAATCCAAAAATGTTTTTGAAAAAATTTAATTTGGGCTACCTGTTGTAAAGGTCTCTTTTATTTTTGACAAATTAAGCACCATCTTTCTGTCGGCTTAAAAACTTATAATTTCTTTTAAGCATGTTTAAAGAGCTGGTCAGTGACTTTAATATATATATTTATCGGTTTCACAACGTTCTACGTCTTCCGATACCCAATCTCCACTCGTTTCTGTTTGCCCATAATTCATCATCTAGGCCTCTTATTCTTATTTCACTATCTATTCCTTCTCTCCAGCTTCTCCTTGGTCTTCCTCGTTTTCTTCGGCCAGTTGGTTTCCATTGTAATATTTGTTTAGGTAGTCTTCCATCATCCATTCTTTGTACATGTCCGTACCACACCAGTTGTTTTGTTCTTATATCATCCACTAGAGTACGTTCACCCACTGTCATAATTTCTCTTATTCTTTGATTGGTAACTCTTTCTCTTTTTGATTTCCCTGCTGCTCTTCTCCAATAGTCCATCTCCGTAGCGGAAAGCATTTTTTCTGTTCTATCTTTGATTGGCCATACTTCTGAGCCGTATGTAATAATACTTTTTACAATGGTGTTATATATAAGCTTTTTGTTATGTTTTGATATACTTTGGTCCCAAATTATTCCATTTAATAAAGTTATTGCTTTTCTTCCTTGTACGTTTCTATCTTTTATAGCTTTGTCTAGTGTTCCGTCAGCTGTAATTTTTAGACCCAAGTATTTATACTAATCACAGGACTGAATTCGCTGCCCAGTATTTAAGATTAGATCCTGTTTCGTTCCACCAATACACATATACTCTGTCTTATTGATATTAACCTCTAGTCCCCACTTATTGTACTCGTCTATTAGTTTTCGTGTCATATATTCGAGGTCGTCATAATCCTGAGCCACCACTATCTGATCATCGGCGAAACATAAAGTATACAAGGTGGTTTCATTCAACGGAATTCCCATGTTTTGGCATTTTCTTTTCCAGACTTTAAGGACCTGTTCCAAATATATCTTGAAGAGCGTAGGCGAGATACAGCAACCTTGTTTAAGACCTTTATTTACTTGAAAGCCTTTGGTTAGTTTTGCTTTTCTTTTAACTTTTGCCTTACTATTGCGGTATAACTCTTTGATGGCCTTAATTAGTTGTACGCTTATGTTTGTCTTTTCCAACGCTTTCCAAAGTAGATTTAGTGGTATACTATCATATGCCTTCTGCAAATCTACGTAAAGCAGATGGAGCTCTTGTCCGTATGCCATTTTCTTTTCAATAACTTGGGTTATACAAAAGAGATGATCTGAAGTCGATCTACCCGCCCTGAAACCAGCTTGTTCTTCTGCCTCCATATCTTTATATTCGCTCTCCACTTTATTTCTTATTATTTTGCCATATATTCTGCTTAGCGTACTAGTTACAGATATACCTCTATAATTGTCACATATATCTTTCCTTCCTTTTTTGTGTATTGTGGATATATATGACGTTTTCCACTCAGTTGGTACTACAGCTCCATTTAAATATCTTTGGAAAAGATTCCGTAATCTACAAAACAATTCTTCAGTGCCATATTTAATCAGTTCGGCTGCGATATTTCCGGGTCCGGCAGATTTACCGCTTTTTAAGGTTTTGCACACGTTTTTGACCTCAGATATTGTGAGGGGTACTGGAGATCCCATCGTTCTAATGATATTGTCTCTTTCGTCTTCCTTGAATTCTGCTCTATCTTCAGTTAAACGTTTTTTAAAATGCTCATCCCATTCTTTGTCTGGTATTGGTGAAATAATATCTCTGCATGTTTCTTTTTTGATCGATCTTATAGTTTTCCAGCTTTCGGTACTTCTCCTACCTCCTAAGTAAGAATCTATTTTCTGGCACTTTTGCATCCATGATTGATTCTTCTTATCACTGATCATTCTTCTCACCTTTGATTGCGCGATTTTGTATTCTTCTCTGCTTCTATCTGTCTTTTGGGATAAGTACGTGTGATATAATTTCCTTTTTTCCTCTATTTCACTTTCAATCTCAGCATCCCACCAGTATGGTTTTGTTCTTTTAGGAGTTTCTTCCACTAATCCTAGTGCTTCTTTTGCAGCTTGATGGATGCTTAATGTGATACATTCGTATTCCTCATCTGGGGTTTCACCTGAACTTGAATTAAGTTTTTCGTTCAGTCTCTTTCTGTATAAGTTTTTTACGCTGTCATGTTCTAGGCTTAGTAGATTATATTGACAGTGATCAATTTCGTCATTCACTGTATCATCAAGATTTTGTTGATGGAGGCTTCGGCCTTGATAAGGAAAGAGAATTTTGGTCTCCAGAAAATAGTGATCACTTCCGCATGTTGATCCACGCTTTGTTCTGACTTCTTGAATTTTTAGTTTTGTCTTTTGTTTAGTGATAAGATAATCAATGACGGATTTCAGGTTTTGTGAGGGTTTGGTCCAGGTATATTTGTGTATTTTCTTATGTTGGAAAAAACCGTTTTGGATTTTTAGGTCTAATTGCTCACATACTGTGATAAGCCGGTTTCCATTATCATTAACAACATCTTCTCCATATTGGCCAACTGTCAGATCATTTACTCTGTTACCTGTTCTACTATTTAAATCTCCCAATATTACAATTTCTCTAGATGTACTTACTGCTGATATTTCATTGTGGATTTCTTCAAAAAAATTGTCTTTCACGGCTACATTTGCATCGTCATTATACGCATAGATTCCACTGACTTTAATATGAGGTATTAAAAATAAATATCGCAGAAAAAATAGGCAAAATATCGAAGAAAAACGATTTTTTTTAAAAATAGCCGCTATTTTGTTTTGCAGTGACAAGTGTAATTTTTTTTTACACTTTTAAATTGAATGGGTCCCACTTAAAGTAAATTTATCAAAATTAATTTAATTTATCTTAAAACAAAGAAATCATTTTTAGCTCACACATATACTATACTATAGTAGTGTGAGCTATGGTGATCCTAATTTTTTCCAGAAAAAAAAAGTTGCTCCGATTTCAAAAATTTTTATATATCTTTGCGTTTCAGATGATTTTGAAACTTTTTTGTTGCGCCGTCTGTCTGTCTGTCTGTCTGTCTGTCTGTCTGTCTGTCTGTCTGTATGTCTGTCTGTATGTCTGTCTGTCTGTCTGTCTGTCTGTCTGTCTGTCTGTCTGTCTGTCTGTCTGTCTGTCTGTCTGTCTGTCTGTCTGTCTGTCTGTCTGTCTGTCTGTCTGTCTGTCTGTCTGTCTGTCTGTCTGTCTGTCTGTCTGTCTGTCTGTCTGTCTGTCTGTCTGTCTGTCTGTCTGTCTGTCTGTCTGTCTGTCTGTCTGTCTGTCTGTCTGTCTGTCTGTCTGTCTGTCTGTCTGTCTGTCTGTCTGTCTGTCTGTCTGTCTGTCTGTCTGTCTGTCTGTCTGTCTGTCTGTCTGTCTGTCTGTCTGTCTGTCTGTCTGTCTGTCTGTCTGTCTGTCTGTCTGTCTGTCTGTCTGTCTGTCTGTCTGTCTGTCTGTCTGTCTGTCTGTCTGTCTGTCTGTCTGTCTGTCTGTCTGTCTGTCTGTCTGTCTGTCTGTCTGTCTGTCTGTCTGTCTGTCTGTCTGTCTGTCTGTCTGTCTGTCTGTCTGTCTGTCTGTCTGTCTGTCTGTCTGTCTGTCTGTCTGTCTGTCTGTCTGTCTGTCTGTCTGTCTGTCTGTCTGTCTGTCTGTCTGTCTGTCTGTCTGTCTGTCTGTCTGTCTGTCTGTCTGTCTGTCTGTCTGTCTGTCTGTCTGTCTGTCTGTCTGTCTGTCTGTCTGTCTGTCTGTCTGTCTGTCTGTCTGTCTGTCTGTCTGTCTGTCTGTCTGTCTGTCTGTCTGTCTGTCTGTCTGTCTGTCTGTCTGTCTGTCTGTCTGTCTGTCTGTCTGTCTGTCTGTCTGTCTGTCTGTCTGTCTGTCTGTCTGTCTGTCTGTCTGTCTGTCTGTCTGTCTGTCTGTCTGTCTGTCTGTCTGTCTGTCTGTCTGTCTGTCTGTCTGTCTGTCTGTCTGTCTGTCTGTCTGTCTGTCTGTCTGTCTGTCTGTCTGTCTGTCTGTCTGTCTGTCTGTCTGTCTGTCTGTCTGTCTGTCTGTCTGTCTGTCTGTCTGTCTGTCTGTCTGTCTGTCTGTCTGTCTGTCTGTCTGTCTGTCTGTCTGTCTGTCTGTCTGTCTGTCTGTCTGTCTGTCTGTCTGTCTGTCTGTCTGTCTGTCTGTCTGTCTGTCTGTCTGTCTGTCTGTCTGTCTGTCTGTCTGTCTGTCTGTCTGTCTGTCTGTCTGTCTGTCTGTCTGTCTGTCTGTCTGTATGTCTGTAACGACCAACGCGCATAACTCAAAAACCGCTTGGCCGATTTTAATAAATTTTGGGTCTTGGGTCGAGATGGTCCCATTTAAAAATGAACAAAATCCACCGAACAGAAAGCAAATAAAAGGGTGGGGGTAGATTTCAAAAATTAGATTTTATGTGAAAATATGGCGTGTGTGATATCAAACGAAAGGTAATTGAGTCCGGACTTTAACAAAATACATTTTAGTTTTTGTTTTTTTTTAAGGGTGGGGGTAGATTTAAAAAATTTGAGTTTAAGTCAAAACATGGCTTGTGTGGTATCACACGAAAGGTAATTGAGTCCGGAGCTTAACAAAATACATTTTAGTTTTTTGTTTTTTTTAAGAGTGGGGATAGATTTCAAAAATTTGAGTTTAAGTGAAAACATAGCTTGTGTGGTATCAAACAAAAGGTAATTTAGTCTGGAGTTAAATAAAATATATTTCAGTTTTTAGTTATATTAGCTCACACGTACACTATAACTATAGTACCTAGTGTGAGCTTAGGGGCCCATATATTGGCAGAGTATTTTCTTAACCTGTCACGCCGTTGTGTTTGATTACCACAAAGGACGTGGTTAATTCCGGATCATTAGCGCTAACTTTATGTGAGTGGGTATGGTTATTTTTCATTAACATTTTAACCAACCAAAACTTGAATCGTGTTTCAAATTCATAATATTGTTATGTTTTAAATATTTTTGATTATTTTGATGAAAGTTTCAAACTATTTTTCTTGTAAAATCGGTTTCTTGCAGTTTTGTGGAAAATAACAAAAATGTTGAGGTTAGTTTATCATGAAATGGCAGTTCGTTATGTGGTCCAAGAACTGTGTTGTTCGTGACAAATAGTTATGGTTATTGAACACTAACCTAACCACAACTATAACGAAATTGACGTTCACATGTGCTGATCAAAAACACTATATAAAAACGTTTGTGTACAGGGTCTCCCAAATTCAATGTTTTTGGGGGGTTTCGGGTATTTCTAGAGGGGATAGAAAATAATCACTCCCCTCCCCCCCTTTGCGGCGCTCAAATTTCAAGAGAAGCTTAAAGGTGAAAACCACATTTTGATATAGTAAGCCGTCTTTAAACTATGGGGTGTTTTTAAAAAGTTGCATTTTAAGAGGGGGTTTATAACTTTTTTATTTATGAAAATTTTGTTTTTGTGTAAGAGATAGATCTTTTCTTGAAGATTTGACACGTGTGAACGGCTTTTATCTATCTCTTTAAATTTTCGAGCTATCGCATAAACTTGTTATTTTTCTTATAAAATTACCCTATTTTTATTCGATTTTTGAAATAAGCGTTTTAAATTTTTTTTAAAATGACGTATCGCACTCAATATTTAATTTTTTTATTTTTTTTTGTTTCCTATATTTTCACTTTTTAATTACCTCGTATTTTTTTTATAATTTAATAAATTTAAAATATTTTAAACCCACTTAGAAAACTAAAATATATGGTAAAAACAAAAAATATACAAAAAATACGAACAGTATAAGGAAATAAAAGGATTATCCCATAAAAAAAGTTGTAGTAAGTAGTAATGTAGTAAAATCCGGTTTAGCAGATCATGCATGGTCAAATGATCACAGGATTCAGTGGTCAGAAGCTAAAGTTTTACATAAGGAGTCGCATTGGCGAAAACGAAAGTTTATTAAAGCTGCGTTTATAATACAGAATAAAGATGATTTCAGTCAACCAAGCACGGACATACCAAACATATGGAAACCACTCCTTAAGGAAAACAGGCGTCTTAGGGTTAAAAAAGGGGGCGGGCCGTCACACCTGACTGCACACCAAGTAGTATAAATAGTAGCCTAAAGACTAGATTGTTTAGTTTACACTTGATAACGGTTAGAGATACTTACTAACCAAAACGTTGTGTTTTGAAATAAATAAAGACAACGGAAGTCCGAAATTTTATTTCTACACAATCATTGTCTACGAGTTTCAAGCAAAGAGTTGAAGAACGGTACGGACCCGGACTCAACAATCTATTCAGAGGCTACGAGAAGACCAAAATTAAAGTGATAAAGGAAGAAGAACACATTTCATTCTTATGCGAGGCGCGCGACAGTGGTGTCATTCCGGTTGGTTTCCGCCTAAAAGCCAACTTTCCGGGAGTGAGAACGAAGAAGATCTTAGAGAGGACAAGCCAAGCACTAATCCGATCCCAAATCAGTTACCATCGATGGAGAAAAGCCAACTTCAACACCGAAATGGAGGAGCGTTTTGATGAAATTAGACGACATACATGGGAGGAAGACTACAAACCGATACTGAGTAAAATTGACAGTACGTGCAACAGAGAACGACAGAAGATAAGATCAACTCACCGAGAAAAACTTAAGAAACTACAGACACGTACTCAAGATAGAACAGACTCAACGACACCAAGCACTATAGTGAACATCTCCAAAAGGACTCTGAGCACCAACGAAGAATTGGTACTCAGTAAGGGACTTAATTTCGCCATTGCACCGGCACAGACACCGACACTGGAAATTATTGCGGCAATAGAAACCGTTAGTCTACCTCAACCCGAAGCTGATGAGTTCCGCCATAAAGTAAGAACAACATTGGAAAGAAAGAAGCAACAAAAGACAAACATCACCAGTCAAGAACAACGGGCAATCAAGAACCTGCAGGCTGACAAATCAATCAAGATTCTACCGGCCGACAAAGGAAACGCGATGGTGATCATAGATGTCGAGACTTACGACAAAAAGATCCAAGAAGTTCTGGAGAAAGGAGACTACAAGCAACTACCAAAAGATCCAACCACCACCATAGAAGGACGCATCTACAGGACTTTGAAGAAGTATGCTGAAAATATCCCGGACGCTGTTAGATCCCGCCTGACTCCACACCACTATAAGGCACCACATTTTTATGGATTACCAAAGATCCATGAGAAGGATGTACCACTGCGACCAATCACCAGCTCCAGGGACTCACCGACCAGCACTTTGTCGAGGTTTTTGTTGGACATAATTCAACCACTACAGGGTAAGTCCGAATCTTTTGTCAAAAACTCGGAACATTTTGTCGAGGTTTTAAAAGGTATCGAATTAGATCCCGGCGATAGATTTGTAAGTTTTGATGTAGTCTCTACACCAACGTTCCAATAAATGAGTCACTCGGTATCATCAAAAACAAATTACAAACTGATGATACACACATGGGTGATGGATATTTTGGAGCTCTGTCTCCGTAACTCTTACTTTCAAGTGAAAGATAAGTTTTACGCGCAAAATGATGGACTCCCAATAGGTTCATCTCTTTCGCCAGTGGTAGCAAACATCTACATGGAGTGGTACGAGGACCATGCGATCAACACAGCAAGAGTCAAACCAAAACTATGGCTACGATACATGGATGACACATTTATTATATGGCCGGAAAATGAAGACGAACTACAGAATTTTCTACACCATTTAAACGGCATTCGACCAACAATCAAGTGCACAATGGAAATTAAAAAAGATTTGGCCGTACCTTTTTTGGATGTTCTTGTCAAACGATCAGACAGAAACATTCAAACCACTGTATATAGGAAACCTACACACACGGGACAGTACCTAAATTTTAAATCTAATCATTCTGTTGCTACAAAACAAGGAGTTATAAGAAGTTTGTATTTAAGAGGCGTAAATATTTGTAGTAATAATGAAGAATTAAACACAGGAATTAACAACATAGCTAAACACTATAATATAAAAACAGTATTTTCTTCGGGAAATACGATAAGAAGTTTTGTAACTAAAACAAAACCAGACAATCCCTCAAAAATAAGGAATGTATTTACCAAATCCCGTGTGAGTGTAGTAAATCATATGTAGGTGAAACGAAACGCCCTCTTCAGGTTAAAGTAAATGAACATCTAAAAAGTACCCAATTAGGGGATATTGAAAAATCCGGTTTAGCAGATCATGCATGGTCAAATGATCACAGGATTCAGTGGTCAGAAGCTAAAGTTTTACATAAGGAGTCGCATTGGCGAAAACGATAGTTTATTGAAGCTGCGTTTATAATGCAGAATAAAGAAGTTTTCAGTCAACCAAGCACGGACATACCAAACATATGGAAACCACTCCTTAAGGAAAATAGGCGTCTCAGGATTAAAAAAGGGGGCGGACCGTCACACCTGACTGCACACCAAGTAGTATAAGTAGTAGCCTAAAGACTAGATTATTTAGTTATATAAATACAATAATATAAAATTGTACTTCATAACGGTTAGAGATACTTACTAACCGAAACGTTGTGTTTTAAAATAAATAAAGACAATGGAAGTCCGAAATTTTAATTCTAATAAAGAAGTTACTGAGTGTTCCGGTTATAAAAAAACCACCCGGTATTGTGACATTTTCATCTAGCATATTCCCCCTTCTGCCGCCCTGTGTAAGAAATGTGTCCTTAGTTTAATAAGAAATACTCCTATTCATTTTAGTTTTAACTGTGTATGAGTAAGGATTATTTTAAATATGTTCCATTTAATATACAGGGTGGCGACTTTAAATGGAATACTGCCCTAACAGAGTTAATTTAAGGTTTTTGGAAAAAACAAAAACAAGTCAACTAAGTTTTTTACGCGACTTCTTCCGGTGAAAAAAAACTCACATCCAGCTTCTTTTTTTAGATGGAATGACCTGGTACCTCATTCGAAAGCTTTTAAAAAATGAAGTACAATGGAATAAGTTTTTTTGACATACATCAACTAAAATGTCAAATTATTTTTTCAAAATTTTTACTGTTTTCCTTGCAACACCTCATCAATAAAAATTTCAAAAATTCACTGACATGTTTTTCTTTTCAAAAAATTAAAAAATATATATTTCTGACATTTTATTTGACGTATGTTAAAAACATATGTGCCGTTGTTTTTCTTTTTTTTATAAGCTCTTGAATAAGGTACCACATGAGAAAAAAAAATTACATTTTAATTTGTAAATGTAAAAAAAATCGTTTCGTTATTTTTTGTTTTTTATAAGCTTTCGAATGAGATACAGGTGGGGTCATTCCATTCCATCTGAGAAAAAAGTTATCTGTAAGTACCCTTTCCGGGGATACGATCAAAATTTTGTTGCGTCGGTAAGAAAGGCCGTAAAAAAAGTTGACGTGTTTTTGATTTTTTCCAAAAAACCTAACATTTTTCTTTTTATAATAAAATTCAAATAAATATTTTTCATCAAAACAACTTGCTTTTTATTACTATTAAAATTCTCCTATTATTCTATACCTTTTTCATTTCTATAGGGTTGATGGGAAAAAGGCGGAGGATAACTGGGCGCCGCCAACTCGGCGCCGCCAACTTGGCGCCGCCAACTCTGCGCCGCTAACTGGGCGCCGGGCCAACTGGGCGCCGGGCCAACTCGGCGCCGCCAACTGGGCGCCGGCGAACTCGGCGCCGGACTAAAAATTTTTTTTTGATAAAATGTGTAGATGAAAAATAAAATATTTTATTTATATAAAAACATCTTTTAAAAATCCTTTACTAACTAACTAACTATCTATCAAATCTTGTGAAGCGTTTTTAACACACTTCCCATTATTCGATTTGGATGAAATTTGGTACACACGTAGTGGTCCCATGACAATACAACATTAAGAAAAAAATATCCTACCCCCACCCCTTCTATAGAAAAATGTGTTTTTGACACACTTCCCGTTATCCGATTTGGATAAAATTTGGTATACACATAGTGGTCCGATAATAATACAACAATAAGAAAAAATATCCTCCCACCCCTACCCCCACCTGCTTTCATAGAAAAATGAGTTTTTAACACACTTCCCGTTATCCGATTTGGATAAAATTTGGTATACATATAGTGGTCCGATGATAATACAACATAAAAAAAAATTAAATGCAATTCGTATCCCTTGGAGTTATTTATGTTTACTGAATCGTCGGTATATGGGATAAAATAAAACTGGATATTTCAAGCTAAGCCAACGTTTCGATGTTTATTAACACCTTTATCAAGGCTAACTTGATGCACAGCTCCATTTGACAAGAAAACAAGTAAAATTCGTTTTCAAAATTATATTTTTTAATAACGTGTTCGACATATACCTAATCCAACAGTTCAAATTTGTCATTTGTGATGTGGTTATATATATCATATAGTACGAAGGTGATTATACTTAACAACTCTAGGATTGCATCAAGTTAGCCTTGATAAAGGTGTTAATAAACATCGAAACGTTGGCTTAGCTTGAAATATCCAGTTTTATTTTATCCCATATACCGACGATTCAGTAAACATAAATTTAAAAAAAATATCCTCCCACCCCTACCCCCACCCCCTTCCATAGAAAATGCGTTTTTGACACCCTTCCCATTATCCGATTTGGATGAAATTTGGTTTACATATAGTGAACCGATGACAATACAATATTTAAAAAAAAAAAATATCCTCCCACCTCTACCCCCACCCCCTTTAAAAGAAAAATGAGTTTTTGACACACTTCCCATTATCCGATTTGAATGAAATTTGGTATTCACATATGGTCCAATGACAATACAACATTAAAAAAAAATATCCTCCCACCCCTACCCCCACCCCCTTCCATAGAAAAATTTGTTTTTGACACACATCCCGTTATCCGATTTGGATGAAATTTGGTACACATATAGTGATCCGATGACAATACAATATTAAGAAAAAAAATATCCTCCCACCTCTACCCCCACCCCCTTTAATAGAAAAATGAGTTTTTGACACACTTCCCATTATCCGATTTGGATAAAATTTGGTATTCACATAGTGGTCCGATGACAATACAACATTAAAAAAAAAATATCCTCCCACCCCTACCCCCACCCCCTTCCATAGAAAATGCGTTTTTGACACCCTTCCCATTATCCGATTTGGATGAAATTTGGTATACATATAGTGGTCCGATGACAATATAATATTGAAAAAAAATCCTATTACTCCTACCCCCCCTCATCTATAGAAAAATTAGTTTTTGATACACTTCTTATTATCCGATTTGGATGAAATTTGGTATACATATAGTGGTCCGATAACAATACAACAATAATGAAAAAATGTCCTCCCACCCCTACCCCCACCCCCTTTCATAGAAAAATGAGTTTTTGACACACTTCCCATTATCCGATTTAGATGATTTTTTAAAAAGAGTAAAAAATCATGTTCAGCGACGTTAAACACCACAAAGTTATAAATTTATTATAAATCGATCCCTAAGCACTGCAATCTTTCAAGTTTGAGACAAGTCGGTTAGTAAATAAAAAATCTGCCATTTTTGATCCGCCATTTTGATTTTTTTAAGTTTGAGTAAAAAATTTTGTTAAATGACTTCAGGCAATGTAATATTTCAAGTTTGAGACAAATCGGTTAGTAAATAAAAAATCTGCCATTTTGGATCCGCCATTTTGATTTTTTTAAGTTTGAGGAAAAAATTTTGTTAAATGACGTCAAGCAATGTAATATTTCAAGTTTGAGACAAATCGGTTAGTAAATAAGAAAATCCCCCATTTTGGATCCGCCATTTTGATTTTTTTAAGTTTGAGTAAAAAATTTTCGTAAATGACCTGAAGCATTTTGATTTTTCGATCCGCCATTGTTGTAATAAAAAACGTAAATTGTAGTATTACCATAACATTCTAATATTATCATAATAATAAAAGCGATGGCCGACTGATGGAATTTTTGAGGATGTTAGCACGATAAGATATCCGTATCAATTAAATATTACTATTTGCAAGAATCAATCTAGCAGAAAAATGCAGAGGTAAATAAATAAAGAAGAGTTTATTCTGGATTATAATGAAATCGCTGATCGTAAGTTGTTTGGAAACTCATTTTTCTATTGGGGGAAGGAGAGGGTGGGGGTGGAGGTAGAAATATATTTTTTGTTTGGGCTGTATTGCCATCGGACCTTTATGCATATACCAAATTTTATAAAAGTTATTTGAAGTAAAGTGTGTCAAAAACGCATTTTTTATGGAAGGGGGTGGGGGGTAGGGGTGGGAGGACATTTTTTTATTATTGTTGTATTGTTATCGGAGCACTATATGTATACCAAATTTCATCCAAATCGGATAATGGTAAGTGTGTCAAAAACGCATTTTTCTATAGATGAGGGTGGGGGTAGGAGTGGTAGGATTTTTTTTTTCAATGTTGTATTGTCATTGGACCACTATATGTATACCAAATTTCGTCCAAATCGGATAATGGGAAGGGTGTCAAAAACGCATTTTCCATGGAAGGGGGTGGGGGTAGGGGTGGGAGGATATTTTTTTTAATGTTGTATTTTCATCGGACCACTATGTGAATACCAAATTTCATCCAAATCGGATAATGGGAAGTGTGTCAAAAACTCATTTTTCTATGAAAGGTTTATTCGGTTCGGTTCATTTTTATATTATATATGTATACCAAATTTCATCCAAATCGGATAACGGGATGTGTGTCAAAAACAAATTTTTCTATGGAAGGGGGTGGGGGTAGGGGTGGGAGGATATTTTTTTCTTATTGTTGTATTATTATCGGACCACTATGTGTATACCAAATTTTATCCAAATCGGATAACGGGAATTGTGTCAAAAACACATTTTTCTATAGAAGGGGTGGGGGTACGGGTGGGAGGATATTTTTTTTATTGTTGTATTATCATCGGACCACTATGTGTATACCAAATTTTATCCAAATCGGATAACGGGAAGTGTGTCAAAAACACATTTTTCTATAGAAGGGGTGGGGTTAGGGGTTGTTTGGACATTTTTTTCTTAATGTTGTATTGTCATGGGACCACTACGTGTGTACCAAATTTCATCCAAATCGGATAATGGGAAGTGTGTCAAAAACGCTTCACAAGATTTGATAGATAGTTAGTTAGACAGAACATCTGAAGCTAAATAAAAGCTTGTAAAAAATTGCTTAGGATTTTTTAAAGATGTTTTTATATAAATAATATATTTTATTTTTCATCTACACATTTTGTCAAAAAAAATTTTTTTAGTCCGGCGCCGAGTTGGCCGGCGCCCAGTTGTCGGCGCCGAGTTGGCCCGGCGCCCAGTTGGCCCGGCGCCCAGTTGGCGGCGCCGAGTTTGCGACGCCCAGTTGGCGGCGCCGAGTTGGCGGCGCCCAGTTGTCCCATTCCGGAAAACGGTCACCAATTTTGATCACACAACTTTATTTCTTTTCGACGATTCATTTTCGTCTTTCTAAGGCTAAGGTGTATAGCGCGAGGAAGACGAAAATGAATCGTCGAAATGTCGCAAAGAAATACAGGTGTGTGATCAAAATTGTTGTTCTTATTTCCATTAACCCTATAGAAATTTACAGGGTGTTCATTTTAAAACTTCCAGCCCAGATTTCTCGAAAATGATTTTTTTTTGAGAAAAAGTAAAAACACGTCAATTAATTTTTTAAGGAGGACACATTTTGGCTATCTTATAGTTTTTGTAGTACACACCCATTTTGAAAAAATCAGTGAATATGTCAAAAACAACTTGATAGATTTTCAAAATTTTTACACCTTTGTGAAGACATTTAAGAAACCTTCAAAAAAAAGTGTCACTTGACCCACTTTCCATATTCAAAATATAAGAGTAAAATGTGCCCCTCAAAGGGGGTGTGTACTACAAAAATTTTAAGATAGCCAAAATGTGTCCTCTTTAATAAATTAATTGACGTGCTTTTGCTTTTTTTTAAAATCATTTTTGAGAAATCTGAGGTGGGAAGTTTTAAAATGAATACCCTGTATATTAAACAGAACGTGAAACCTACAAATAACTTATTAATGCAAAATAACTATATATGATTACAGCTACTAATTATATAATAACCCATAAGTAGTAAGGATATGCTGGGTCCAGACCAAAAATGTGGTGGAATGACGTCATTTCCAAGAAATCCTATTGTTCTTTTGTATGCAGGTGTCTTTTTAACAATAGGCGAAGGGTCATTGTCTTTTAAACAATAGCTTTATAGTGCGAGTCCTTTTTAGAGCATAGCCCAATAGTGTAAATACTTTTTTGACCTTGATCTTGACCTTGACTTTGACATTGACTTTGACCTTGAATTTGACCTTGACTTTGACCTTGACTTTGACCTTGACTTTGACCTTGACTTTGACCTTGACTTTGACCTTGACTTTGACCTTGACTTTGACCTTGACTTTGACCTTGACTTTGACCTTGACTTTGACCTTGACTTTGACCTTGACTTTGACCTTAACTTTGACCTTGACTTTGACTTTGACCTTGACTTTGACTTTGACCTTGACTTTGACCTTGACTTTGACCTTGACTTTGACCTTGACTTTGACCTTGACTTTGACCTTGACTTTTACCTTGACTTTGACCTTGACTTTGACCTTGACTTTGACCTTGACTTTGACCTTGACTTTGACCTTGACTTTGACCTTGACTTTGACCTTGACTTTAACCTTGACTTTGACCTTGATTTTGACCTTGACTTTGACCTTGACTTTGACTTTGACTTTGACTTTGACCTTGACTTTGACCTTGACTTTGACCTTGACTTTGACCTTGACTTTGGCCTTGACTTTGACCTTGACTTTAACCTTGACTTTGACCTTGACTTTGACCTTGACTTTGACCTTGACTTTGACCTTACTTTGACCTTGACTTTGACTTTGACTTTGACCTTGACCTTGACTTTGACCTTGACTTTGACTTTGACTTTGACCTTGACCTTGACTTTGACCTTGACTTTGACCTTGACTTTGACCTTGACTTTGACCTTGACTTTGACCTTGACTTTGACCTTGACTTTGAACTTGACTTTGATCTTGACTTTGACCTTGACTTTGACCTTGACTTTGACCTTGACTTTGACCTTGACTTTGACCTTGACTTTGACCTTGACTTTGACCTTGACTTTGACCTTGACTTTGACGTTGACTTTGACCTTGACTTTAACCTTGACTTTGACCTTGACTTTGACCTTGACTTTGACCTTGACTTTAACCTTGACTTTGACCTTGACTTTGACCTTGACTTTGACCTTGACTTTGACCTTGACTTTAACCTTGACTTTGACCTTGACTTTGACCTTGAACTTGAACTGTCTGGGTGGTCTTTTTACCCATAGCCGAATAGTGCGAATAGTTTTTTAAGCATAGGTCAATAGTATGAAGGTAATTTTGTATGAGGAGTAGTTTGGACGGGGTTTTTAGAGCAAAACCGAATAGTACGAGTGCCTTTTTGAATTTGATATTACAAACAATTTCTATGGTTCTGAGAACTTTTGTTTTTTTGACAATAGCCGAATAGAGCGACTAGTTTTTTGAGCATAGGCCAATAGTATGAAGGTAATTTTGTATGAGGAGGAGTTTGGACGGGTTTTTTAGAGCATAGGCCAATAGAGTGCTCTTTTGACTTTGATATTACAATTTGCAGTTATGTGAGCTTTTTTCTTTTGTGCGCAGGCGCGAGTGGGTCTTTGTCTTTTTGACAACAGCCGAATAGCGTGGGCGGTCATTTTGGCTTTGATATGGTATCGCATAGTTGCGAAGGCCATTATCTTTTGTGTACAGAGGCGAGCACGGTGGGTGGTCTTTTAACGTTGATATGTAAATTTATGTGTGTCTTTGTCTTTCGTGTGCAGGTGTGAGTGGGTCTTTCTCTTTTGTATGTGGAGGTAAACAACAAATGGTGTTTTACTGACATCGACAATGAATGGCCTTGAGCCCAAAATTATTACCCAACAAGTCAAGACAAATCTAAGTAAAGATTGCATTCTCTTGTTACTAATTACACCAGGCGTTCATTCATTATGCTTTGTATGAACCTGCAAAAGGTGTGTCTTTGTCTTTTGTGTGCAGGTGTGCAGGTGTGAGTGGCTCCTTGTCTTTTGTATGTGAAGGCGAACAACGCGGGTGGTCTTTATTTTGACCCTGAGAATTGCCCAGAGCTAAAATCAATACTTCAAAGTATCCATTCATTACACATTAATGAGTCAAAGTTGATATATTTCACAACAATGGGTGTATGCAGAGGCTTATAGTCTGAGAGGTATTATATTTACCACCCAACAAATCGAGACAAGTTTAAGTAAAGATCGTACTCTCTTGGTACTAATTACACTAGGTGTTCATTCATTATGCTTTTTCAAAATTTGGAATGCTGTAAAGTGACATTATATTATTAAAATTTACATAAAAGAACAGCTACAGCTTGTGATTTGTGATCCAATTAATGTAAAGTATCTGGGCACCTAAGCTTACACTTACTATAGTTATATAACTAAAAACTGAAATATATTTTATTCAACTCGACTCAAATACATTTCGTTTCATACCACACAAGCCATGTTTTAGCTTAAACTCGACACCAAACCCAGCCCAGGTACCAAATTTCACTCAAATCAAGCAAGCTGTTTTTGGGTTATGAGACAGACAGACAGACAGACATACAAACACACACACAATAGTATACGTGTGAGCTAATATAACTAAAAACTGAAATATAGTTTATGCAACTCCAGACTCAATTACATTTCGTTTGATACCACACAAGCCATGTTTTAACTTAAACTCGACACAAAACCCAGCCCAGGTACCAAATTACACTCAAATCAAGCAAGCTGTTTTTGGGATATGCACGTTGGTTTTTACAGACAGACAGACATACATACAAACACACACAGACAGACGACGCGACAAAAAAAGTTTCAAAATCATCTGAAACACAAAGATATATAGTATATTATATTTACTCCCCAACAAATCAAAACAAGTTTAAGTAAAGATCGTATACTACACAAGTCATGTTTTAACTTAAACTCGACACAAAACCCCGCCCAGGTACCAAATTTCACTCAAATCAAGCAAGCTGTTTTTGGGTTATGCACGTTGGTCGTTACAGACAGACATACAAACACACACACATACACACAGACAGACGGCGCGACAAAAAAAAAGAAAATAGTTTCAAAATAATCTGAAACACAAAGATATATAGTATAGTAGTAGTGTGAGATAATATCAACAACAATTTCAGTCTTGGCAATCTAAGAATTAAATTTTTAGGAGAATCACAGCCATTTAACAAAATATTGCTTCTTATTATTATTTATGCTCTTCTTCATACCAAGAACATTAAAAAATAACAATAATTTAAAGGTCTGCTTAAAAATATATGCACTTCAAACATCGCAGTGCGTTATTAGAGACTTATTGGCATAAAGTCATGCAATAATAGCGTCAGGTCGTATTTTGGCAATTTTGCATTGGAATATGAGAGCTAATACTGTCGACTTTAATTATAGATAAATAAACGCCGTGGTTTTAAATTCGACTTTGGTATATCAATTTTAAAAGAACAACTGTCAACCTGCAATGTAAATCTGTCAAAATACTACAACAATAATGTCATTGCATGACCTCATTCCTATAATTCCCAATTATTAAGATCTTTAAACAGAATCAGCCTTTTTGCATTTTTACAGAAAACAGGAGAGTTATTTTGGAATGTGTCTAAGTTTATAAAACTAAATTTATTACCAAACAAGTCAAGACAAGTTTAAGTAAATATTGCATTCTCTTGGTACTAATTACACCAGGTGTTCATTCATTATGCGTTGTATGCAGGTGCAAACGTATTATTGACCTCGAGAATGAATGTCCTTGAGCCCAAATTTATCACCCGACAACACTTCAATGCAATTACCAAATTAAAAGTCAAGGGCACATATATTTTGCAAGAGTGGAGATGTTAGGTGGTGTGTGATTCATGCCAAGTGTTCATTTTATTTTTGCATGTAGAGGCTTATAGTCTGAGAGGTGTTATATTTTTTACCCAACGAGTCAAGACAAGTTTAGGTGTTCATTCATTATGCTTTTTCAAAATTTGGAATGTTGTAAAGTGACATTATATTATTAAAATTTACATCAAATAACTACTACATCCTTTGATTTGTGGTCCAATAAATCATGAAGATGCATTGTTGGAAAAAAATACTCTGCCAGTATATGGGCACCTAATCTCCTACACTAGATACTATAGTTATAGTGTACGTGTGAGCTAATATAACTAAAAACTGAAATATATTTTTTTCAACTCCAGACTCAATTACATTTCGTTTGATACCACACAAGCCATGTTTTAACTTAAACTCAACCCAAAACCCAGCCTAGGTACCAAATTTCACTCAAATCAAGCAAGCGGTTTTTGGGTTATGCGCGTTGTTTGTTACAGACAGACATACAAACACACACTAAAAATATCGCAATGCGTTATTAAGGACTTATTGGCATAAAGTCATGCAATAATAGTGTCAGGCCGTATTTTGACAGTTTTTCACAGGAATATGAGAGCTAATCTTTCAACATAAGGATTTGGTTTACTATTACGAACCAAAATAAATACTGGCGACGTTAATTATAGATAAATAAAAGTCTTGGCTTTAATAAGAAATAATGTTGTACAATTAATAGTTGATCATAGTACATATATATATATATATATATATATATATATATATATATATATATATATATTGCAGCATTATTTGTTTATTCTCTTGCCAGGATAAACCAATAATACTTTACAAAGTGCGTACGGCTGCTCATTTGTCTGGTGGCATTGGGTTGTGGATTAGGAAACTCTTCTGCTATTTGAGGGCCACTTTTTTTGGTAATAAGTTGAAGTGAAGTTTTTAATAAATATTAAAAAAGGAAATATATTTATTAATATTTACCAAATGTTGTTTTAAGATAACTTCAACCTTCTTATAATTTAGTACCTTAAAAGAAATACACTTTAACTGAATTCAAAACTTTGTATTATCAACAAATTAGTTATGTACATTCCTACAATTGAAAATTGTTCATAAAAAAAAATCTAATCACTCTTGCTTCATCCGATACGTGGCCACATAGCGAGCGCATACAATATTAACTTTAATATTAATAACTATGAGGATATCAAAAATTATGGAGCGAAACCGCCTAATTAATTTAAAAAAAAAGGAAAAATATAAATATATATTTTATATAAAAAAAAGGAGTGATCCCACCTAAAAACTGCTACCACCATCAAGGGCTTTTTGTCCCAAAGAGGATAAGGCAGGTTAGGGCTCCGCAAGGCATATTAGGGCATCTGCATAATAAGGCAGCCATAGAGCAGGTCATTGTAGCTGAACAGGTATCGGAGGGAGAGTGAACGTCAAAGACACAAACTGTTGAGGAGGTCTCTGTTGAGGAGATCTATAAGAGGCAGGTTGTGACGACGACCACGAGGGCACTCTGATTACCCTAAATTAAAGATACATGGGCATTAGAAAATTTGCCAATAGATAGAAGAAATAATAGCTTGACATAAAATGCAGATAATTAATTAACAGAAAAATATATTACTCACCCTTTGTTTGGGGCAGCCAGAAATTCGTCCATGAATTTCTCACTCAAAACTACCAATCGAGTCACAAAAGAAATGTCTGCACATAGTGCACACAGCAGCGAATCATTCGCTGTAAATATTTTAAGTTTTTTAACTATTTTTAAGCCATAAATTAATTTATGAAAAACGAACGGTTAAAATTTATAACTTAATTCCATTGAAAATTTTGAAGGCAAAAAGACTGAAAAGACAGTGCTGTCACTGGAAGTATGCTCACAGAATAGTCTCGGGTATGGTCAAATCAAAATGAGCTTTTTCGAGAGACAAGAGGGACTGTTCACCGACCGTGATCTAAAAAGTAGTCAGTGAGAAAAATTTACTATTAACTAGAAGGGAATACGAATAAATATAGCAGGAAGCAAGAAAACATATGACCGGACACAAAGGTTGGTGGATGCAAACAGGTATTAACAGTCTAGTGCAAGCAGGCGTTAAAATATGTGCAACCGGCAGCTAATTCCTTGGTAAGTCAATTGATGCTGACCGAACGGGAATTTGCTGACGAGTTGCAATTTGAAATCAAAACAAAACAAAAGGTTCATAACCTCAGAAAAATAAAATAGGTATTCTTTTATTTTTAACTAACTATCCTATCCTAAGTTTTGGAGCATTTTTCTTATGTAAGTACTAAAGGGAAATAAAAATGCTACACTACTTCTCTTCGAGGAAAAATAAAAAAAAATAATGAAATTATTTTTTTTTATTTAAATAAAAAAAACTTTATATACAATAGATAAGGTTAATTTACCCAGAGAAATATTTAAACCATTGGCATTTGTTCACAGTACTATGATATCTGCGCGTATCATACGTCCTTTCGGAGATAAAATTGGGGAAGGTCCACTATTTGTAAAAGTCACAGTCGGTAGGGTCTAGGGTACTGCAAATAAAACCAACTAGTTAGTAAAGGTACTAAAATTTAAAATTTAGGTAAACGATGTGTCTAAGGAGTACTTAAGACAAAGGTATCTAACAAAATTCATTAGCAGAAGGAAGATCACTACGAACCTTTTCAAATGCTCAAGCATTAGCAAAGCTACTATTATAAACCTAAAACTAAACATATAACACAAAAAAACAAGAAGGAAAGTGAAAGATAGGAAAGAGCTATGTGGTGGGCCCCAATACCACATAGGATCCAGAAGAAGGAAGGTTATAGGCGGGCGAAGAGGATCAACTCAGCTGGCAACGCCTCTGCCGCATAAGCAAGCGAGGTATCCTGTTAGGAAAATCCCCCGAAGTACTATGTACAAAAGAGTGCTCGCATCTGAGAGTCTGTAGGGTTTCACAGGATGTCAGTCACAGCCTGTAGGCCAGATTCGAGGATGTTATTTGAATCCGGCAAAGTCGAAGTTGCCAAATTCCAGAAAGTTTTGGAAAGTTCTCGTACATCGACTCTGCACTCTGCGAAAGAACAAACCATCCGGTTCCCAACGTTCTCCCAGACCGATAAAGGTGAAAACAAATAGATAAAAAACTATATATATGTATATATATATATATATATATATGTACTATGATCAACTATTAATTGTACAAAATTATTTCTTATTAAAGCCAAGACTTTTATTTATCTATAATTAAAGTCGACAGTATTTATTTTGGTTCGTAATAGTAAACCAAATCCTTATGTTGAAAGATTAGCTCTCATATTCCTGTGAAAAACTGTCAAACTACGGCCTGACACTATTATTGCATGACTTTATGCCAATAAGTCCTTAATAACGCATTGCGATATTTTTAGTGTGTGTTTGTATGTCTGTCTGTAACAAACAACGCGCATAACCAAAAACCGCTTGCTTGATTTGAGTGAAATTTGGTACCTAGGCTGGGTTTTCGGTCGAGTTTAAGTTAAAACATGGCTTGTGTGGTATCAAACGAAATGTAATTGAGTCTGGAGTTGAACAAAATATATTTCAGTTTTTAGTTATATTAGCTCACACGTACACTATAACTATAGTATCTAGTGTAGGAGCTTAGGTGCCCATATACTGGCAGAGTATTTTTTCCAACAATGCATCTTTATGATTTATTGATGTAAATTTTAATAATATAATGTCACGTTACAGCATTCCAAATTTTGAACAAGCATAATGACTGAATACCTGGTGTAATTAGTACCAAGAGAATGACTTAAATTTGTCTTGACTTGTTGGGTAAAAAATATAACACCTCTCAGTCTATAAGCCTCTACATGCAAAAATAAAATGAACACTTGGCATGAATCACACACCACCTAACATCTCCACTCTTGCAAAATATAAGTGCCCTTGACTTTTAATTTGGTAATTGCCTTGAAGTGTTGTCGGGTGATAAATTTGGGCTCAAGGCCATTCATTCTCGAGGTCAATAATACGTTTGCACCTGCATACAAAGCATAATGAATGAACACCTGGTGTAATTAGTGCCAAGAGAATGCAATCTTCACTTAAACTTGTCTTGACTTGTTTGGTAATAAATTTGGACTCAAGGGTTGGTTTTATCAACTTAGACACATTCCAAAATAACTTTGCTGTTTTCTGTAAAAATGCAAAAAAGGTTGATTCTGTTTAAAGATCTTAATAATTGGGAATTATAGGAATGAGGCCATGCAATGACATTATTGTTGTAGTATTTTGACAGATTTACATTGCAGGTTGACAGTTGTTCTTTCAAAATTGATATACCAAAGTCGAATTTAAAACCACGGCGTTTATTTATCTATAATTAAAGTCGACAGTATTTATTTCGGTTCGTATAGTAAACCAAATCCTTATGTTGAAAGATTAGCTCTCATATTCCAATGCAAAACTGCCAAAATACGACCTGACACTATTATTGCATGACTTTATGCCAATAAGTCCCTAATAATGCACTGCGATGTTTTTAGTGCATATATTTTTAAGCAGACCTTTAAATTATTGTTATTTTTTAATGTTCTTGGTATGAAGAAGAGCATAAATAATAATAAGGAGCAATATTTTGTTAAATGGCTGTGATTCTCCGAAAAATTTAATTCTTAGATTGCCAAGACTGAAATTGTTGTTGATATTATCTCACACTACTACTATACTATATATCTTTGTGTTTCAGATTATTTTGAAACTTTTTTCTTTTTTTTTTTTTGTCGCGCCGTCTTTCTGTGTGTATGTGTGTGTGTATGTCTGTCTGTCTGTAACGACCAACGTGCATAACCCAAAAACAGCTTGCTTGATTTGAGTAAAATTTGGAACCTGGGCGGGGTTTTGTGTCGAGTTTGTGTAGTATACGATCTTTACTTAAACTTATCTTGATTAATTGTTGGGGAGTAAATATAATATACTATATATCTTTATGTTTTAGATAATTTTGAAACTTTTTTGTCGCGTCGTTTGTCTGTGTGTGTTTGTATGTCTGTCTGTCTGTAACGACCAACGTGCATAACCCAAAAACAGCTTGCTTGATTTGAGTGAAATTTGGTACCTGGGCTAGGTTTTGTGTCGAGTTTAAGTTAAAACATGGCTTGTGTGCTATCAAATGAAATGTAATTGAGTCTAAAGTTGAATAAAATATATTTCAGTTTTTAGTTATATTAGCTCACACGTATACTATTGTGTGTGTGTTTGTATGTCTGTCTGTCTGTCTGTCTCATAACCCAAGAACAGCTTGCTTGATTTGAGTGAAATTTGGTACCTGGGCTGGGTTTTGTGTCGAGTTTAAGCTAAACATGGCATGTGGGGTATCAAATCAGAATAAAATATATTTCAGTTTTTAGTTATATTAGTTCACACGTATACTATAACTATAGTAAGTGTGAGCTTAGGTGCCCATATACTTTACACTAATTTGATCACAAATCACAAGCTGTAGCAGTTCTTTTATGTAAATTTTAAAAATATAATTTCACTTTACAGCATTCCAAATTTTGAAAAATCATTATGAATGAACACCTAGTGTACTTAGTACCAAGAGAATACGATTTTTACTTAAACTTTTCTCGATTTTTTGGGTGGTAAGTATAATACCTCTCAGACTATAAGCCTCTGCATACAAAAATATAACACACTTTGTTGTGAAATATATCAACTTTGACTCATTAACGTGTAATGAATGGCCTGCTTTGAAGTATTGATTTTAGCTCAAGGCAATTCTTAGGGTAAAAAAAAGACCACCCGCGTTGTTCGCCTCCACATACAAAACGCAAAGATCCACTCACACCTGCACACTAAAGACAAAGACACACAGCTTTTGCAGCTGCGTACAAAGCATAATGAATGAACGCCTGGTGTAATTAGTAACAAGAGAATGCAATCTTTACTTAGACTTGTCTTGACTTGTTGGGTAATAATTTTGGGCTCAAGGCCATTCATTGTCGATGTCAATAAAACACTCTTTGTTGTTTGCCTCCACATACAAAAGAGGAAGATCCACTCACACCTGCACACAAAAGACAAAGACACACATAAATTTACATATCAATATTAAAAGACCACCCACCGTGCTCGCCTCTGTACACAAAAGATAATGACCTTCGCAACTATGCGATATCATATCAAAGTCAAAATGACCGCCCACGCTATTCGGCTGTTGTCAAAAAGATAAAGACCCACTCGCGCCTGCGCACAAAAGACAAAAGCTCACATAACTGCAAATTGTAATATCAAAGTCAAAAAAGCACTCAGTATTGGCCTATGCTCTAAAAAACCCGTCCAAACTCCTCCTCATACAAAATTACCTTCATACTATTGGCCTATGCTCAAAAAACTAGTCGCTCTATTCGGCTATTGTCAAAAAAAACAAAAGTTCAAATAACCATAAAAATTGTTTGTAATATCAAATTCAAAAAGGCACTCGTACTATTCGGGTATGCTCTAAAAACCCCGTCCTAACTCCTCCTCAAACAAAATTACCTTCATACTATTGGCCTATGCTTAAAAAACTACTCGCACTATTCGGCTATGATTAAAAAGACCACCCAGACAGTTCAAGGTCAAGGTCAAAGTCAAGGTCAAAGTCAAGGTCAAAGTCAAGGTCAAAGTCAAGGTCAAAGTCAAGGTCAAAGTCAAGGTCAAAGTCAAGGTCAAAGTCAAGGTCAAAGTCAAGGTCAAAGTCAAGGTCAAAGTCAAAGTCAAGGTCAAAGTCAAGGTCAAAGTCAAGGTCAAAGTCAAGGTCAAAGTCAAGGTCAAAGTCAAGGTCAAAGTCAAGGTCAAAGTCAAGGTCAAAGTCAAGGTCAAAGTCAAAGTCAAAGTCAAAGTCAATGTCAAGGTCAAAGTCAAGGTCAAAGTCAACGTCAAAGTCAAGGTCAAAGTCAAGGTCAAAGTCAAGGTCAAAGTCAAGGTGAAAGTCAAAGTCAAAGTCAAGGTCAAAGTCAAGGTCAAAGTTAAGGTCAAAGTCAAGGTCAAAGTCAAAGTCAAAGTCAAAGTCAAGGTCAAAGTCAAGGTCAAAGTCAAGGTCAAAGTCAAGGTCAAAGTCAAGGTCAAAGTCAAGGTCAAACTCAAGGTCAAAGTCAAGGTCAAAGTCAAGGTCAAGACCAAGGTCAAAAAAGTACTCACACTATAGGGCTATGCTCCAAAAAGGTCTCGCACTATAAAGCTATTGTTAAAAAGACAATGACCCTTCGCCTATTGTTAAAAAGACACCTGCATACAAAAGAACAATAGAACAATAGGATTTCTTGGAAATGACGTCATTCCACCACATTTTTGGTCTGGAATCAGCATATCCTTACTACTCCCATAATGAATTAATTTAATATTAAATAAGAATGATCCTTATAATAAATATACAGTATATTAATAATTAAACTCACATATATTTTTAAATACCAACAATATATTAGTGCATAATGTAGCTTTTATCTCACACATATACTATACTTAATAGTAGTGTGAGCTATGGTGATCCTAATTTTTTCGAGAAAAAAAAAGTTCTCACACCTGCACACTAAAGACAAAGACACACAGCTTTTGCAGCTGCGTACAAAGCATAATGAATGAACGCCTGGTGTAATTAGTAACAAGAGAATGCAATCTTTACTTAGACTTGTCTTGACTTGTTGGGTAATAATTTTGGGCTCAAGGCCATTCATTGTCGATGTCAATAAAACACTCTTTGTTGTTTGCCTCCACATACAAAAGAGGAAGATCCACTCACACCTGCACACAAAAGACAAAGACACACATAAATTTACATATCAATATTAAAAGACCACCCACCGTGCTCGCCTCTGTACACAAAAGATAATGACCTTCGCAACTATGCGATATCATATCAAAGTCAAAATGACCGCCCACGCTATTCGGCTGTTGTCAAAAAGATAAAGACCCACTCGCGCCTGCGCACAAAAGACAAAAGCTCACATAACTGCAAATTGTAATATCAAAGTCAAAAAAGCACTCAGTATTGGCCTATGCTCTAAAAAACCCGTCCAAACTCCTCCTCATACAAAATTACCTTCATACTATTGGCCTATGCTCAAAAAACTAGTCGCTCTATTCGGCTATTGTCAAAAAAAACAAAAGTTCAAATAACCATAAAAATTGTTTGTAATATCAAATTCAAAAAGGCACTCGTACTATTCGGGTATGCTCTAAAAACCCTGTCCTAACTCCTCCTCAAACAAAATTACCTTCATACTATTGGCCTATGCTTAAAAAACTACTCGCACTATTCGGCTATGATTAAAAAGACCACCCAGACAGTTCAAGGTCAAGGTCAAAGTCAAGGTCAAAGTCAAGGTCAAAGTCAAGGTCAAAGTCAAGGTCAAAGTCAAGGTCAAAGTCAAGGTCAAAGTCAAGGTCAAAGTCAAGGTCAAAGTCAAGGTCAAAGTCAAGGTCAAAGTCAAGGTCAAAGTCAAGGTCAAAGTCAAAGTCAAGGTCAAAGTCAAGGTCAAAGTCAAGGTCAAAGTCAAGGTCAAAGTCAAGGTCAAAGTCAAGGTCAAAGTCAAGGTCAAAGTCAAGGTCAAGGTCAAAGTCAAAGTCAAAGTAAAAGTAAAAGTCAAGGTCAAAGTCAAGGTCAAAGTCAACGTCAAAGTCAACGTCAAAGTCAAGGTCAAAGTCAAGGTCAAAGTCAAGGTGAAAGTCAAAGTCAAAGTCAAGGTCAAAGTCAAGGTCAAAGTTAAGGTCAAAGTCAAGGTCAAAGTCAAAGTCAAAGTCAAAGTCAAGGTCAAAGTCAAGGTCAAAGTCAAGGTCAAAGTCAAGGTCAAAGTCAAGGTCAAAGTCAAGGTCAAAGTCAAGGTCAAAGTCAAGGTCAAGACCAAGGTCAAAAAAGTACTCACACTATAGGGCTATGCTCCAAAAAGGTCTCGCACTATAAAGCTATTGTTAAAAAGACAATGACCCTTCGCCTATTGTTAAAAAGAACCCTGCATACAAAAGAACAATAGAACAATAGGATTTCTTGGAAATGACGTCATTCCACCACATTTTTGGTCTGGAATCAGCATATCCTTACTACTCCCATAATGAATTAATTTAATATTAAATAAGAATGATCCTTATAATAAATATACAGTATATTAATAATTAAACTCACATATATTTTTAAATACCAACAATATATTAGTGCATAATGTAGCTTTTATCTCACACATATACTATAATTAATAGTAGTGTGAGCTATGGTGATCCTAATTTTTTCGAGAAAAAAAAAGTTGCTCCGATTTCAAAAATTTTTATATATCTTTGCGTTTCAGATGATTCTGAAACTTTTTTGTTGCGCCGTCTGTCTGTCTGTCTATCTGTCTGTATGTCTGTCTGTCTGTCTGTCTGTAACGACCAACGCGCATAACTCAAAAACCGCTTGGCCGATTTCAATGAAATTTGGTACCTAGGCTGGGTCCTCGGTCGAGATGGTCCCATTTAAAAATCAATAAAATCCACCGAACACAAACCAAATAAAAGGGTGGGGATATATTTCAAAAATTAGAGTTTATGTGAAAATATGGCGTGTGTGATATCAAACGAAAGGTAATTGAGTCTGGAGTTAAACAAAATACATTTTAATTTATTTTAAAAAAAGGGTGGGGGTATATTTCAAAAATTAGAGTTTAAGTGAAAATATGGCGTGTGTGATATCAAACGAAAGGTAATTAAGTCCGGAGTGCAACAAAATACATTTTAGTTTTTGTATTTTTTAAGGGTGGGGGTGGATTTCAAAAATTTGAGTTTAAGTCAAAACATGGCTTGTGTGGTATCAAACAAGAGGTAATTTAGTGTGGAGTTGAATAAAACATATTTCAGTTTTTAGTTATATTAGCTCACACGTACACTATAAATATAGTACCTAGTGTGAGCTTAGGGGCCCATATATTGGCAGAGTATTTTTAACTATTTCCAGTCGATTTTGTTTTTATTTACAAATATTTGTTTCAATTGTTGAAATTTATGAATTGTTACCTGCAAATAAATATCTAATAAGCCAAATATGTTTGTTGTTATTGGAAACACACGGTAGACTAGGTATTTTTGGTACATGCAGGCAGAGAGTAGGGAAAAACGATAAATTTTTAAAATGACAAATTCAAAAATATTCTATTGCTTTTTTGCCAAGAAAATATAGATAGGTTAAGGATATAGTGTGGCCAAATAATCTTTGGAATATGCATAAATTTGTCAATTCTTTTAAGAATTAATATTTTTATGAGGTATTAAATTTACACAAAAGAAATTTAAATAGATTTTTGTACATGTCCCATTGATAAAAACATAAAATAGTAATATCAGAAATGTCTTAAATTCAACGTTAGAAATAAGATCTTGGAAAAACATTGTAAACATAACCATTATATTAATGGTATTATTTTTAATGTTAATAAAATTATATTTAATTTAAATATTGTTTTCTTAACGTTATTAATAACTATATTTTTGGTAATGCTTTTACATGAAATTTTAGTTAGGATTTTCAACATATTAGCTCACACATATACTATACTATAGTAGTGTGAGCTATGGTGATCCTAATTTTTTCGAGAAAAAAAAGTTGCTCCGATTTCAAAAATTTTTATATATCTTTGCGTTTCAGATGATTTTGAAACTTTTTTGTTGCGCCGTCTGTCTGTCTGTCTGTCTGTATGTCTGTCTGTGTGTCTGTATGTCTGTCTGTAACGACCAACGCTCATAACTCAAAAACCGCATGGCCGATTTTAATGAAATTTGGTACCTAAGCTGGGTCTTGGGTCGAGATGGTCCCATTTTAAAATGAACAAAATCCACCGAACACAAACCAAATAAAAGGGTGGGGGTAGATTTCAAAAGTTAGAGTTTATGTGAAAATATGGCGTGTGTGATATTAAACGAAAGGTAATTGAGTCTGCAGTTAAACAAAATACATTTCAATTTATTTAAAAAATGGGTGGGGGTATATTTTAAAAATTAGAGTTTAAGTGAAAATATGGCCTGTGTGATATCAAACGAAAGGTAATTGAGTCCGGACTTTAACAAAGTACATTTTAGTTTTTGTTTTTTTGTAAGGGGGTAGATTTAAAAAATTTGAGTTTAAGTCAAAACATGGCTTGTGTGGTATCAAACAAAAGGTAATTTAGTCTGGAGTTGAATAAAATATATTTCAGTTTTTAGTTATATTAGCTCACACGTACACTATAACTATAGTATCTAGTGTGAGCTTAGGGGCCCATATATTGGCAGAGTATTTTTTTAATGTCAAAAGTTGATTTAACTTGAACACAAATTTATGCTGGAAAAAATGTTTTTTTTTCCACATTTATTTAACGTTTTTTACGATTTTGTGCTTAGTGGGAACACTACATTTCAAAAAAAAATTAAATTTGTTGAAAAAACAAACAGATTTTTGGTAATAATTTCGAGTATTTCTATTTACTTTCAAATAATTTTACCACTTAATTATTACCCTTATTGTCATCCATAATTTCAGAATATCTCGATATTTTGTTTTTAAGGAAGTTATCACAAAAAATAAAATAAAAGCTGTTAAGTTTTTTTTCCTTATTTGATAACCGTGACTCTTTCGCCGACACTAAGGCCGCCATTTCGGAACGCCTAATTGCACGGGTCATCGGCCACCTTTGGAACCTCAGACCGGGTATTTTTTTATCGGGTCCAAAAACATTCAACTAAAGGTAGACCCCGTATAGAAATCCTAAACTTCATCAGACATAAAAAGTATTATACTGAAGGTTTCTTTCAAATTCGCAACAATGTTGCCAGTACTTTTATAACTTGTAAATTTGAAGTAGGTACATAAGTAAAATGGTAACTAATAAAAATCAAAAGAATATTTTGTTTTTGAGTTCGGCTTACGTTTTGGATTGCTATACATGTACCTGTAATAGAATATGTTTACCATCCTATGTGAGAAAAGGTATTGTTTTTGAGATTTTATCATTAATAATGTTTTTCTATACAATTTGATTCTAGGTTGTAAGTATAACCTCTAGATATGTATGTATGCATGTCTGTCTGTTTGCCTATATGCACATATGTATATAACTGTTTGAAAAAAAGGTTTTTTAAAAGTTAGAATATGTTATCCAATAATCAATCGGTAAATTTTTGTTTACATAGGTACCTAAACTTAATAAAAATCATAAAACATTTGGTTTTTAAGTCCCTGTTTGTATAGATCTGCGTGGCGGTTTAAATCCTTACCTATTTGGAATTAAAAGGAAAGTATAAATTAGAAATAATCAGCTAAAATTGCTTTTTTTCGAAGATTGTTGTTTGTCGATTTTTATAGAACGTACAACGATTAGCACAAAGTTGCAATTTTTGTGAAGTCAACCAACTTGAGTTTGTTTTTTGCAGGAACACAAAATAACTAGCGGCTATATCCTGTAATGCAAACCATTTTTTTTAACTGCACATGCGCACCTATCTCTTTCTTATCACATAAAATTATCTTCCTCTTACTAACTTGACACATGCTCGACCACAGCTGAGAGGGAGATAATTTTATGTGAGAAGAAAAAGTACGGTAGCGAATGCGCAGTTTAAAATATTGATTTGGTTTTCGGTTTTCTGAAAAAAACGGGACTCCATGTAAGTGTGAAAAACATTCAACTAAAAGTAAGTTTAATTAAATTTCTTTGGTGTGAGGTTAGAGTTCATAAATAGTTTATTAATTTTGTCTTCCTAGGTGGTATTTAAAAAGTTATTAAAACCAGAAGACTAAACTGCACTTTTAACTATTAATTATTGTTCTCACTACAAATGTTTTTGGTATAAAAATAACACTTGCTTTTAGTCCAAATAAATTTAAGTTAAATGTTGTGATCACAAAAGTTAAAAAAACCTTTTTTTTATATAATATATAATAGCTTAAAAAAATTAGTCTACAACCCTCCCCTGGGCAACTCTGGAAAACTCAAAAAGCTTTTTAATTTGATTTTACGCGAAAATGGAACGTCGCAGAGAAAATCTTTGTTGACAAAAAAAATTGTGTGTGCTATAGACCACATGGCGGAACTGTAAACTTTAACAAGGCGAAATTAATAATACTGGCCTTCATCTGCATCATCATATTGCTCGCTGAATGTTCCTCTCACAGTTAGTCGACTCGAGCCGACTTCACCCGAATGAGCGTTGAATAGCCGAGCCTAACGGCTCAGTTCAATTAAGTACCCACAAAAACTGCTAAACGCGCCTAAAGAAGTTTACACTTCAAAAATTCCTTTACAATTTTTCTTTAAAGGTTATAGCTCTAGACTTACATGTATAGAAAATAGAGGGCACCAAAATTGACAAAAATCAGTTTTTTGCATTTTACGCAAAAACGGTAAGTCGTAGGGAAGAATTTTATTTAAGAGAAATATTACCCATACGAGTCTTTACAATCAATCTCCATAGTCTATAGGTCTACAACGACATGTTTAGAAAGTAGATGGCGGCTAAGTTGTCAAAAATTGTGTTTTTTTTATTTTAAGCAAAAACGGTAAGTCGTAGAAAGAAACTTTATAAACATAAAATGTTAAAGAACACAATTTTCTACATTCTTTCCTTTTGGGCCACAGGTTTACAACTAAGTGTAGAACATATAGGGCGCCAAATTTGCAAAAATAATTTTTTTATTTTATGCAAAAACGGTAGGTCCTAGAAAAAAACATTTTTGACAAGAAATCTCCAGGACGCCATTCTCTACAATTCACCTATGTGAGTTACAGCTCTATGATTTATGGTTTTTGCGTAAAACGCAAAAAAGTATATAATGGGCATTTTCGGCACCCTCTGTCTTCAACACATGTGGTTGTAGAGCTGTAAATTGTCATTGTCGCATTGTGTCTTGATCATTTTATGTCAATAAAGTTTTTTTTTATGACTTACCGTTTTTGCGTAAATTGCAAAAAAACATAATTTTTGGAAATTTTCTTCTAAACGTGTGGTTGTAGACCTTTAGACTATGGAGACCGATTGTAGGGAATCCTATGGGTAATATTTCTCATACATTAAATTTTGCCCTACGGTTTACGTTCTCGCGTAAAATACAAAAAACTGATTTTCGTTCGCTATTATTCAGAAAAAAAATTAATAGCGGCAACCATGTAGACCAAACGTCACCCTTGCATCATTTCTCGTTGCCTTTGAGAGGTTATCCGAATAAACGTGTATTTTAGTTGTTTTTTTGGGATATTTATCACAAAATAAAGATTTTTATCATTAAATAACTTTAAAAATGCCTAAGAAGTGCATTCTGTGTGATAAAAGTGACGAGAAGTGGCTGGATTTATCATTTCACCGGTAAGTTTAAATCTCTTTCAAAAAATCGTCATATTGTTTACGTTTTGGTAAGACAGTGGTGTGGTTTATAACTTTTTTTACAAAATATTAGTGATTTATTTTACAAAGAAGTTTTAAGAAACATTATTTATTGTTACAAATTCCCTTATTTTCCCACCTCTAGTGTTTGGGTTTTTTTGGAAAAGTTTCTTAATTTATTCTGGCAATAATATATAACTCTAAAAAATATATTTCTTATGTAAACAACCATTTTCAATATGTAATGTTATGTTATGTCATGCTACTGTACAGTTATTAAACATTTTAAAAATATTCAAATTTATGAGTTTTTTAGGTTCCCCACTGATCCAAACAAGAGAGAGCTTTGGAGTATGTTCGTTTAGCACCTACTGGTAGGCACTATCTTGTACCAAATGCCTTGCCCAAGAGTGAAAACTTTGAGTTTTGTCTTCTAGGTAAGGAAGGTCAGGTGTTAAAGACTAGTTCAAATTAAGAAAACTACTTACTACTAGTGGTTAATAGTTAAATATTCAACTATCTCTTTTTATTATAAAGTATACATAATATATTTTCACTGGTTGTTTTTGATGTTTGATCATCATGTAATGATGTAAAAAAGTAGTTAGAATTAACAAATATAACTATAAGAAAAAAAAAGGTAGTACCTACTTTTACACAGAAATTTTTTTTTAAACTTTCTTTTCACTTACTTACTGCATAGTCCCTGGTGATTAATTAAAAGAGAGCCTTGAGTCAAATGGATTAAAATATTGTTCTTAATTTTTATATTTGCCAAATTTATTAATGTTTGTATATACAGGGTGTCCCATAACTTAGGGGCCATAGGCCAACAAGTGATAGAGGAGGTCATGTCTGATAAAAAACTTATAATGCATGAGTCAAAACTTTCTTTGTCGAGATACAGAGCATCAAAGTTGGCAATTTTTTTAACTTTTGTGATAATAACTTTTTAAAAAAACGCAGTAAAAATATGAAATTGGGTGGTCTTGTATTAGAACAAAAGCAATAAATTGAAATTAATTTAAAAAAATTAATTTGAAAAAAGTTAGTCAATTTTTTTAGAAAATACTCTTTTTTTGGAATACACTTTTATGAATGCCATATTAAATGCAATGTTTTTTAAATATTTTTTGTTAATAAAAACAAGTCTCTAGCGAGACATAATAATGGAATATTATTGATATTTTTTAAAAGAGAAAGCAAAAATTAATTTAAAAAAAAATTATTTTTTTTTCCTGATTTGGTAACCGTGACTCTTTCGCCGACACTAAGGCCGCCATTTCGGAACGCCTAATTGCACGGGTCATCGGCCACCTTTGGAACCCCAGACCGGGTATTTTTTTTATCCGGTCCTTTTGTCCCTTAGAATGGCCTACCGACTGAAGGAGTGTGTAACAAAGTCCGCCTTCACGAGATATCCGACCTCATCCGGCCTGGTTACCGGCGTGAATGAAGGGGTAGGACAATATTACATTTTACACTCCCCAGGAATCCTATAAATGTCTGCCGCACCCGACCTCGGCTACCGACGGGGATCGAACCCGCCACTGTAGCAAGCGAGATTCCTTAACTCACTCGTGTTCAATGCGCGAACGCACTGAGCCACCACGGCTACTAAAAAAATTATTATTTTTTATACATTTTCGAGGTTATTTTGACAGCCTGTACCTCCTCCACTTGTAATATTATCAAAAAAAAGGAGTACCACATTTTTTAATCACAATTAGCTGAGTATTCAGCTGGCTGTGACAGATTTTTTTTTGTATAACCCGTTTTCACCCACTCCTCTTTAAAAATCCTATATCTTAAAAACAGATATATGTTGACCCCATGTTATATTAACTTTTTTATAACCTCCTCTATCACCTGCTGCACTATGGCCCCTAAGTTATGGGACACCCTGTATAATAATCACTTAATTATAAATAATATATTTTATTTTTTTTTTATTTGGTAAATAAAATTTAAATAGATTTTTTTATGGAAATCAAAAGTATTTTGTTGATAAAACTGAATAAGTCATATTTTTTAACATTTGCAAATGTAAAAAACACAGACTCATACCAAATATTTTCTAAAAAAACTAATTGCTAGAGTTTAATAAACTAATGAATGGATTTTGGTAAAATGCTCTGAATTTCGGGATTTGTGGATAATTTGCGTTATTTAGTTTTTTTCTCTAAAATTAATTTTAATATCTACAAAAAATCTTTACAGGTACATTTGACTTTTTTAGTAAATGTAATTAATCATCTTGATTATTTAAAATTTTTGTCTAAATTATTTTTTTAGTTCCACTTTATTATCGTCAGCCGTTGAGACTCCCAAATCTGCAAATATCCGGCCTGATATCCAATTTGATGATTTGATTGAATTCCCTAACAGCTTAAAAGATAATACAATGCAAACTTGGTAAGTTTAACATTAGCATACAGCAGGAGGTGTAAAAGTTATGGTATATGTCATAAAAGTGAATAATATGGGCAAAATTTTTGAAATATGGTATTTTTAAAATTTCTTATTTATAGACTATTCTTTCTAATTCTCGGACATTTTTGAGAGATACATAACTTTTATGTCTATTTTAAATAGAATTTGCCATTTTTGCCTAAAATTACATAAAAAAAACGGTGCTTTTTAGTATGACAAAAGCAGACTACATGATTTTGTGCGGAAAATACCCAAAACTCTGGAACTGGATTGATTGAAGTTTTCAAATGCATTACTTGTGCTTTGATAGTTGGTACAAGATCAGTTTTATATACAATTTAGGGGGATTCTCTACTTTTGGTCAGTACTGTTTGTTGGTACCTATTATGTGAAAGGTAAAATAAAAGCAAGGAGAAAAATATGGACCAATAAAAGAAAAAGTCTTAAAGCTCACTACAAAATATAAATAAATATAAAGGGAAGGTCAGGTTTCTTATGTGCTGATGGATGTGAAGTAAGTTAATCTAGATCCTAGGTAGTTGCATATTGATTATTTTTATGTATTAATAAGTTAAGTCTTTATTAAACTTTATGTACCTATTATTTTTACTAATTTAATTTAATACTAAAAACAATGAAAAGTTAATTGCTTTAAAAAGTTATATTAAAATAATTTTAATAAAAAAACATAAACCAATGAGTGCTTTTTATTTCGAGGCAAGAGTTTTGCTGATAAAATATAACAAAAAAATCTATATTATAAGTATAGGCTTTCCTATTTTTATCATTTGGGTGGTTTCAGGAACTTCTAGAGAAGATTGAAGAAAAAACGACTACACCTTAGTGTGCTTTAATTTGAAGAGAATAATGATGGTAAACATCGCATATCAATATTATAAACATAGAAACCGAAAACACCCAAAAGTGTCGAAAATGCACCCTGTACACTAGGGGATCAAATAGACTCTTTAAATCCTGATGCAAAAATTTTGATAAATATCTCAAGGTCTGAGTAATCTACTTACTGTAAAAAATTTACTAAGAGCAATGTATTACCAAGGTGAAAGAGTAAAAAGCTAAAAAAACACCTTTGATAATTTGAAATAAAAAGAAACCCTTTTACCTGTGTTTAAATTTTAGGATTAAAGTAACACTTTTCTATATCCAGAAAAAAATAATATAAATTAGATTTCTTATCTTTAGGGAAAAATAATAAAAATCAAAACTATGGATATTACCAGCTGTAAATAAGTTATTGATATCTAATATTATAAATCGATAAAAGAATTAATTCTGTAAAAAGAGTCATTTAAATAGAATGGCTGACAAAGCTGTACCGGTAATATTTTACACTAATTTAAATTTTATAATTTTGGGTGCAAAAATTTTATACGAAAATGTCTATAATATATTTTATTTTATTTTCAACAAAATCTGCACGCCCATGGTTTTTTCATGGATTTCTCTTTTATACCTATTACAGTGTTGCCTGCGAGGATTCGGCGAAATTTTCTGAGATTTCATGCATGATGAATGAATTTGCGTATTATATAATGGGGATGCGTCTTCTAGGGTTCCTTGAATTTCTTTGATCGGGTCCTTTTGTCCCTTAGAATGGCCTACCGACTGAAGCAGGCCTGGTTACCTGGGACCTCGGCAACCGACGGGGATCGAACCCGCCACTGTAAAAAGCGAGAGCTGTTAAGTTTGGGACCCATTATCTAAAAAATAAAGAGGTTTGATGCAAAATATAAAATCCTTTCTTTGATCTTTTTACCACCCAGAAAAGTTTGCTATTATTACACCCCATCGAGGAATCCTTGATGTTACACCGTAATATTAGGGCAAAAGAAAAAAAACAAACAATTATACAATATATAATAATATATTTATTGTGTCAAAATATAGTAATTATATAAAGTACGTAACTTTATGTTAAATGTTTGTATCTTTTGGTAAAAATTTTTAGATATTTCAAAGTACCAAATTGGTCTCAAAAATAATAATTTATAAAAATGAGCGCTTTTCCAATATACCAGGTGAGCAAAAAACTGGACAAAATGTGTTTCGTTATAACTTTCTAACTATATCACCGATTTTACCAAAGCAAACATATATCGAACATTTGTGTAAATAAAATCCAAGATGGCAGATAGAATCAAACATGAACCTTGAAAAAGGCTCGTTTATTCTTGTGTTACGGAAATTTTGGATATTTTTTTGTTTGTAGAAAAGCTCTTTGCTACGTACAAGGAAATATAAATCGTTAAAATCTGTTTAGGTCCCTAAAAATTAGTTTTTGCTTTAACTATACTATTTTACAAGTTAAATCATGTCTGAATGGAACAGATTGATTCCTTTTAAAAGATCACAATCAAAATTTGCCGTCATTGGAATATCCAAGATAAAAAAGGCATACATAAAAAACTTAACTTTTTAAAAAGGGTCGTTTATTCTTTTATTCCCAAAAATTTTAGATTTTTGTTGGAAGCATAGAAAATTTTAACAGATTATACGATTGCCTGCCATTTCTAAGTGCATTTATTTCCTCATAAATTTATTACTACTAAAACGACAATAAAATAAAAAGCATCAATTTCATTAAAGATCGCTATTTAAATTTTCCGCCATCTCTAATAATATGGCTTACTAAATCGAATTTGACCCTCCATAAAGGATAGATTTTTCTTATGTTTTCGACCCTTTTTTGAATATATTTAAAAGATCTAGGTCCACCACGCACAACGACGCGACGTACTAATCATAAAAAAATTAATCCTTGCAACATACAAAGAAGCGATCCTTCATAAAAGGACAAATGTAACTTTTTTTGTCCAACATCTTGGTTTTAAAATGTCGGAAAATTTCAATAATTTTGTTCAAAGAGCAATCGAGTATCACCATAATTGGTTTTTTTTTAAATTGAAATCGGTTCAGTTAATGTATAAGGAAATTATTGTAGACAGAAATTAAAACAACCGTTGCCATAACAATTATTATTTAAAGAACCACCAAACCGATTTTATAGAATCCGTTCAGTATTAATAAATTTACACAAAATATATACAGAATTGATTAATGAAGGATTAATTTTTCGGGAACCACTAAATTACTTTTTTGTCATTTTGATTAGATATAGAAACACACCCTATAATAGTCCAAAAACTTTTTCAAGACTAATTTTTAACTAGTATTGTGTTTAATCGGGCGGGACACACAAAACGGCGGTGGGCTTTTTAGGAATTTGGATACGCAGTAAAAATCCACTAAAATATGCTCTGCTTGATTGACATGCATCACTTCATAAAACGACCATTAAAATTATCCGGGATGTCTCAAAGCACAAGCTTGAGAAAGTTTTTGTCCTTATTGAAAACACCAAGTGGACTACTTTTTTTATTATATGCCTCAAAAAATTCTCTTTTCGCTCGGTTGATATTCACCACTTCCTCAAAACTACTATGTCGTTCCTACTTAAAACGTATATACTGGGGTTTGGATTTGTGAGTTGGAGGTTATAGAAAATGCAAATGAACCTTAAAACGATCCGGGCTTTCTCGAAGCACAAGCTTGAGAAAGTATTTGTCAATATTGGAAACACTAGGTGGACGAGGTCCTTTTGGTACATGCCCGAAAAAATTATCCTATTCCTTCATTGACATGCACTACTTCATAAAACGACCATGACGTTCCTACCTAAAAATTATCAACTGAGGTTTCGATTCGTGGGTTGTAGGTTGTAGGGGTGATAAAATGCAAGAAAATTTTAAAACTTTCCGGTATGTCTCATAGCACAAACTTGAGAAACTATTTGTCACTATTGGAAACAACAGATAGACTAGTTGCTTTTAATACTTGCCCGAAAAATTTCTTCTCTTGTAATCAATTATGATGTGGTTCTACTTAAAAATGATCAATTTTTGTTTGGATTTTTGGGTTGTAGGGGAAGAAATTCAAGGTAGCTTTAAAACTACCCAGGTTTTCTTAAAGTAGGAGTTTGTTATTTCTCAATATCCCTTGATTGACATTCGTAAATCTACCGTGTCATTCCTATTTAAAAATGATTAACTGTGGTTTGAATTCGTGGGTTATAGAGGTGATCAAATGCAAAGGAACAATAAAACTATCCGGGGTCTCAAAGCACAATCTTAAAAAATAACTTGTCGTTATTGGAAACACCAGGTAGACTAGTTCCATTTGGTACATGCCTGGAAAAATTCTCAATATCCCTTGATTGACATTCATAAACTACCATTTCGTTCTAGTTAAAAATTATCAACTGTGGTTTGGATTCTTGAATTGCAGAGGTGATGAAATGCAAGGAAATCTTAAACTATTCGCGATTTCTCAAAGCACAAGGTTGAGAAACCATTTGTCGATATTGGAAACACCAGGTAAACTAGGTGCTTTTAATACATATAAAATATTGTATGTTGTTTCGGTTCGGTTCGGTTCGGATTCACACCCTCTAGGATTCCGGGAAAAAAGTCATGCCCTATTTTGGGCATGTGCTATTTTTGCCTGCGCTATTTTGTCCAAGCAGTATTTTAGCCTTGCAGTATTTTGGCCAGCGCTATTTTGTCATGCGTTATTATGGCCATGCGCTATTTCGGCCTGCGCTACTTGAGCCACGCCCTATTTTGGTCTGCGCTATTTTGCTCATGCGCTAGGCCTGCGCTATTATGGCCATGCGCTATTATGGCCTGCGCTATTTTGGACGCACTATTATGGCCTGCGCTATTTTGGCCTGCGCTATTTTGTACCACTGCCATAAGAAGCACCATTCCCTGTATTAGCATTTATCAAATTAAAAACTACCATGTCGTTCCTACTTTAAACTTATCAACTGTGATTTTGATCCGTAGGTTTAAGAAGTGATAAAATGCAACTTAACCTTAAAACTATCCGCGATGTCTCAAAGCATAAGCTTGACAAAATATTTGTGATTAGTGGAATCACCAGGGATCTATTCTGGGTCTTGAACGATGTGACCATCCACATCACACGCATTGACCAATAGCAAACTCTTTGCGGTCGCGTGTTGTGCGAAATGACTTGCCATGACCAATGGCATAGTCGCCCGCTCTTCAGAGTTAGTGAATTTTACGCGTTTGAAATGAAATCTCTTGTCCTGTCCCGGTACCGACTGAACGATCCTCGGTCGGATCGTAGGAGAAGCTTAAGCAATTGAGGTCTTTTCGCATAGCACGTGACGGCTCGGAGCTAATTTAAAGCTTGCTATTGGTCAAAGCGTGTGATGTGGATGGATGGTCACCTCGTTCAAGACCCAGAATAGATAACCAGAGGTAGAATAGGTTCGTTTGGTACATACTACTACTGTCGGCTTAGAACGTTTTTCTACGTTGTCCGACGCCTATTCTCCACGTCTTTCGATCCTGATATTAATCTTCTCTCAGGTTTTTTAACTCATTGATCTTTGGATTGACTGTTGCCATTCTAGTTTAGAACGCCCTCTTCTCTTGTGCCCTATTGGTTGCCAATCTAGGACCTGCTTTGGTAATTTCTCGTCGTTCATCCATTGTATGTACATGTCCTTACCATATCAGTTGTCGTTTAGTGTTGTCATCCGTTATGCTTTCTAAGATTCCTATTCTTTCTTTTATGATCTCATTTCTTATATGATATTTTCTAGATATTCTCATTGATCTTCTTATTGCATCCATTTCGAAACTTTACGTCTTTGTCTTCTATTTAAGTCTCTTTTCCATACAATAGCGTACTTTTTACCATTGTTTCATATATTTAAAATTTTACATTATTTTTTATCCATCTGCTCCATAAAATACTATTTCCAACAATCTTTTTGTCTGTTTCTGTCTTATCAAATGTGACACCCAAGCATACACAATCACTGCATGGAGATATTGTATGTCCATTGTCTAGTTCCAACTCACTTGACTCCCCCCCAACACATCAGTACTGTGTCTTATCCACGCTCATTGTTAACCCCTACTTCCGGTATTCCTCCGTTAACTCTCTCATTAGTACATGCCCAAAAAAATTTATTGGCACTGACTCTTCCTAACACTATTACTTCATTTCTAGTTAAAAATCACCAATCGTGATTTGGATTTAATAGTTGTTGGGGTAATAAACTGCAAAAGAGCCTTTAAACTATTCGGGTTATCTTAAAGCATAAGCTATTTTTCGTTATTGGGAACACCAGGGTAGGTATTCTGGGTGTTAAACGATGAGTTCCCATCACACGCTTCGACCAATGACACGCTTTAAATTAGCTCCGCGTCGTTACGTACTATGCGAAAAGACCTCCATTGCGCAAGCTTATCTTACGATCCGACCGAGGATCTTTCAGTCGGTACCAGGCCACGAGAACAGATTTCACTTCAAACGCGTAAAATTCACTAACTCTGACGAGCGGGCTACTATGCCATTGGTTGAGACAAGTCATTTCGCACAACACACGACCGGAAAGAGTTTGCTATTGGTCACAGCGTGTGATGTGGATGGTCACATCGTGCAAAACCAAGAATAGATACCCAGGTAGACTAGGTCCTTTTGGTAACCGATTATACAATTCTTTTGATAGGATCCTCCTGAGGTATTTCGTTTGCTACTTTGACATGTCCGAAAAAATGCCTTTCTTCTTCTTTTCATTCAACGACATTCTTCGCTTCTTAAGAGGTACCAAACCGTTCTCGCCGGCCGATTACTATTCGCGACATGTGCGACGTTTCGTCGGCGCGACGTTGTTTCACAATCGTTTGTCATCGTATTAGCATTATCCGACCGGATTGTATTCATTCATTTGACGACGTAAGGAAACACAAAAGGGCCGACCGCAAATAATTGGCCAGACAAAGAGCAATCGCAGCCACTGATGTTCAAATCTCCCAAAATGGTCCCAAACTAAACTAAACTTACGACGAAGGACGAACACAGTAACCAAAATAGCAAATGGGCTTTTTTTATTTACAACGAAGGGGACAGTTTTGCTATTGCTATAAGTCAGTGGCGCACCCAGGAATATGGGGGCCCGAGGCATCTTCGGGGGGGGGGGGGGGGGCGAGCCATCACGATGTCCTATTTTATGCTATTTTATTTTTTTATTCATGAAATATTTGGAAAAAATCATAGCCTTAGGGGTGCCGGGCCCCGAGGCCCCCCGAATGCGCCCATGCATAAATGCGTCCTTCAAATTTTAAATGTGTATTGGACTTTTTCTTTTGACCCCCATTTAAAACTGTCAACTTATTTACACGCAATATATTTTATATCGGATAAAAAACCAACAAGTGATCGGAACACTGTGAACGGTTGGCCGAATAGCTGAGACCTAGTCCAAATTAGTGTTTTGTTTGCTGTTCGGATCGTTGTGAACCCGTTTTTTGAGATATGACGTTAATATGACATTTTTGTTCGGTGATTGCCGAAAAATAACACGATAAAATCAGATTCTTAACTTTACTTGTTTCGAATTTTACTTCCTTTTTAAAAAGTCCCTTAGCTTCAATTTTGACATGCCGCTATCTGTTAATACCAAAGGTAACTCCAGATATTCATTATCTGAGTTTTGACTTAGTATGTATATTTTGCTATGTCTATCGCAACTTTACTTACTACAGCAAAATAAATTAACAATGACAAAAAACAAGAGACAGCTAACTTTGACGTTATTGATATTTATCGATAATGCCTTATCGTCGATGAGCATCTATGCAATGAATTGGTGACGATCGAGTTCATCAAATTATTTTCTTAAGGAGAATTTAATTTTGTCTAATACCCTTTGTCAACCACGGCCTTGTATTGATCATTAACCTGGCCTATTTTGTTGATGCCCAAACTCCGCCCACGACAGGCGTTACCCTACCTCCGGTGAATCTGTATTCACCAACGGATAGTAGGTTCGAGGTTGAGCTGGCAGGCATGAGAATCGAACCCACCGCCCTCTGACGATATAACGAAGTTCCTTCTAACTTAGAAATTAAAGGTTGTAAGTCCATAGTTTATAAAAGCACGTCAGGTATCCCACAGGGATCAAACTTAGGGCCTTTGTTGTTCCTAGTTGCAATAAATAGTATAGTAGGCAGTGTAAACAACGCTAATGCCTTACTTTTAGCTGATGACTTCAAATGCTTTCTCCAGGTTAACTCTTTGGAAGACTGTGAGGCACTGCAAAATGACTTTTGCAACGTAATTGAAACATTAACTCCCGTAACTCTAATACCTTTTATTTAATTAACCAAGAACCAATCTTTATAAAAACTCGCCGATATATAGAATGTGTCATTACTTTAATTTATATGCCTCTATATGTATCTGTGAGTGTGGGTGTGTTTTAACTAATTATAATATGCATAAGGGTACTGTTCATATAAATGTACAATATGTGGTTTTTTATTTTATTTCGAAAACCGTTTTAGATATTCCTGTAAATTAAAAACTATTTAAAACAATGAAGTTGTTTCGAAAAGAATTTTTTTTGGTTTGGCTGTAAAAGTGTTATAAATATTTTTTTATTGTCCTCAAACTTCCAAATCGTCATTTTGGTAACTGCCCCACAGTCAAAATTTTAACTTTAAAACTAAATATATTAAACAATTTTTCACGCAATAACTTTTTTTTATCGAAAATAAATATTTTACTTTTGATTTAGATATATGAAATTTTCTAGTGCTCTCCAATAAAAATATTGTAGACTAAAATGTGATGTCACAGACCTCTGGCATCATCCCGGTAACATAAGTTTTAAGTGAAGAAATCTGCAATACCGACTTAAATTGTTGTTTATTTCTTTCACATGTAATATGCAGGTGAAGCGCGTGCATTAATTAGTGGCACTGTTTTTTAAGTAATTTGGCAAGTTTTTTTTTAAATAAAATAATAAATGACTGATATTTTGGGCGTATACTTATTATTGGCCATTTCGGTAACCACTTAGTTATTAGACTTTTTGCCTCATATAGGCAATACAAACTAGTTTTTTTTTTCGGAAAACAGGCCATGTACATTACCTCAAAATTTTAATAACCTAAAGTACCCCTACAGGAAGCTAAATTACAAAATGCAAGATTTCGTCAGTTCGGTAACATCATTTCGGTAACATTTTCTAAAGGTATCTTGTGTTACCGAAATGATGTTTTGTTACCGAAATGATTAGTATTTTGTTTTAAATATTGGTTAACATGATGGACAGTGTAAAACTAAAATCTTTAGAAAAATTAACCCAAGACAGAAAGAAAGCTTACGAAATCAATTTAAAGAATAAAGAGGTAAAAAAGAACAAAATAAAAAAAATAAAAAATTCTGTTTTAATTGATAAAATATGTGAACAACAATTGACGAACGACAGTGAAGAGAAGTTCATTAAGCCTTCCACTTCAGGTGTGTCTTCTGCGGTTCAAACTTGCGATTTTAAGTCGGAAATTCAAGTCAATCAAAAAAAAACTAGTTTGGAACCTGAACTCCTAAGAAAAAAAGTAAATGCAAATGAAATATCGGGCATAAAAACACATATGAAAATTAAGATTAAAAAAAAGAAAAGTAACGAAAAGGTTAAAGAACAAGTAAGAAAAAGAGTTCAGAAACATAGAAGTAAATTAACAGAGCAGCAACTTGAAGAATAAAGAAGAAAAGATCGAGAGCGATACACAAAAAAGAAAGAAGAAGGACAGGTTAAGTTTATTAAAGATTTGACACCACGAGAACAAAAATCCAAAAGAAAACAATGGAAAAAACCAGCAAAAGGTACAGAGATAAGAAAAAAATGGAGTCTAAAACTAGAGAATTTGTTAGGGATAATTCACCCCCAACTAGCGAAGATGAAGTTTCCGTTAAAAATCAGCGCGACTCTCCTGTTGAGGAGTTTGTTCAAAATTTGGATGTTATACATGTTGACAAACAGATAAACACACCTTCAAGGCAAAAAACTGTTGGCCAGAAAATTGTAAGGAAAGAAAAATCTTCTTGTTATAAAAAATTAAAAAAGGCAGAGGCAAACATAAGATATCTTACCAAACAGTTAGCAAAAATAGAAAAAGATTACAAAGAGAGAATTCTAAATCAAAGAAATTTTCTAACCAAAAAACTAAAAAAGAATCACATCAAACAAGGGTGGCTAAATTAACAGCTGATATCGATGTTCCAGAGTTAATTAAAAAAAGTTAGTTTTTGGGGAAGTTTCTAAAGATCAGTTGGAAGAAAATGCAAAAACGTTAATAAACCACAAATCTAAGAATATGGTATCAATTTTTTCTGGAAGAATAATAACGAAGGACGTAAATATTTTAACTGTAGCAGAACTTATCACCTTAAATGCATTGTTAATTATAATTTGCATAAAGATGGGAAAAATGTTTTCTGCCCTTCATATTCAAATAATAAATAAATAAAAAACAAGTGGGTATTTCAGTTTATGTGTTTCAGTTCATGTGTTAGTATTTAACCTTTTGAATTTACTTTTTGTGTATGTAAAATTAAATAATTATTTCTAAAAATGTGTTTTCTTGAAAATCTTACATAAGATTCGTCATTTCGGAAACATTAGGTCATTTCGGTAACGCGCAGAAATTATTATTTTTTTCTAACACAACATTAACTTGAGCCCAAAAACAAAATAACTGTGAAATGCAAATGAAGCTTGAACATACTAGGTAAAAGAAATCCTATAATTTAGCTGAATCGAAAAATTAAAATAAAATAAAGTCAAATATATTGTGCATTTTTTAAAAAATGTAAATATTGCCACATAAAAAAATAGTCTCACCTTTAGCCATTTCCTTAGATCGCTAATAGTAAAATACCTTCATTTTAAGTTAATTTCAATAAAACTATAAAGTTTAAAATTGAGTCAATTTTTATTTAAAGCGTGTTACCGAAATGACTATTTTCTTGCAGTTTTACACTAAAAAGTACGATAAAACAATATCAGTTACTAATCAAGCTCTGCTTTCATAAAATTTAAAAAATTATAATATATAAGAACTCAACAACAACAAAAAACATAACTTAATTAAGAACTTATGAATATTACAAAAGTCAAATTGACCATTTATATGAACAGTACCCATAGGTATATTAGGATTGTACTTATGGTCGTTCCTCGAGGCTTAACCTACTGCCTCCTTCGTTCATATATACCATACAGCTGTTAGTGTACTATGGTCCATATGAATATAATGTTTCTTTATATATACGAGTATATTCTTATTATTCTTATTGCTTCATAGAGGTTAGGTTTTTGATGGGTTGGTTTGGAGAGGCCTTGGGGACAACCTTAAGTTCGAACCCAAAATTAATTATTATATTTTTTTTAATTTTGTTGCTTGGTTTTTATTATTGTATAGTAATGTTCGTATAATTATGTTCGTATTATTATGTTTGTATTATTAGGTCGGTGTCTGTAATTGGCTATTGCTGTAAGCACCGTATTGAATAAATAAATAAATAAATAAAAATAAATGACTTCGTTATACAGTGACCTTACGTGACAGACCGCTACTGCGTCTACGAGGAATAATACAAAGGGCAATAGACTGACACACACAACCTGACCAACAGCACGTTAATATTTTTGGTTTATCGCTTAGGTTGCCTATTCCTATTTAGGAACACTTTCTTTTTCCATCTATCATTTTTGATTTTAAAACTGTCCGAAAAGATTTGCGAAGTTGTCTGGTGATTAGTGGCCTGGATTCTATGCAGGCTCAACTGGTTCGTCTAAACCGCCATCAGCAGCGAGCGAAGCAGGAAAAAAACGCAGCTCACATAAACAGCATAAATAAAATGCGAAAAACGCGAGGCCGAAGCAACTGATTTATGGTGACATGGTCGTGACATTGATGGAAGTTGCGGTGGCCGAAAAGACCCGGGGACTGTATCGTAATGAGCACGAATACGTGAGCGCCAGAAGCTCGAGATGCCCGAAGACATTTTATGGCCGCGCCGAAACAGATACATCATATTTAACGGGTATATTAAAATTTTGTATCATAAACCTTTTCGATTTTACTCGTAAAATACTTAAAACATGAGTGAGTTACATGGTGTACAGTTGTTCCAATTGAAAATGATACTAGGTAGCGCAAAGCCTAATAAACCCGGCATCGTTGCGCCCGCTTTCACCGCACATCATCATTGTTGCGAAGAATACATATACATACGAATTTTATATAATATGGTAGCTAATGAAGATGGTTAGATACGATAATAATAATATCTACATATTTTATGATTACTCTCAAGTTAAAGAATGTATGTGAATTAAATAAATATAAAGGCTAAAATAACTTTGATTTAAATGTTGACATTTTTATTTATTAAATTAAAAATAATTGAAAAAAAATTATAAATTTTTAACTTTTTATTTGAATTTTAAAAATGTTGAAACTAGGTATTTAAAGGTTTGAGAAATTTTATTAAATTTCTGAATAACTATATTAAAATTCGGCGCATTCTCATTGCCTATATGATATGAATAAAAGAATGAGAAAAGGAGCGCCAGAAATATAGAGACTCATGTTACCTTTGTGGACCTACAAAAAGCATATGATACCGTTCCAGTAGAAAAATTATGGACAGTGTTAGAGCAGACTAATATCAATCATATATACATAAAAGCGATAAAAGAACTATACAAAGGGTCAAAATCTAAAATTAAAATTGGAAATCGACTTTCAAAAAATTCCTGGTAACAAAAGACTTAAGACAGGGATGTTGCATCTCTCCAACTCTTTTTAAAATATATATCGCAGTAGCTCTAAAAAACTGTAAACGTAAAGTGCACGGCATGGGAATACAACTTAACGACCGATTTACCATATACACCCTACAGTTTGCTGACGACCAAGTAATTTTAGCTAATGATAAAGAAGACACCGAGTATATGATGAAAGATGATGGAAGAATACCAAAAGTGGAGATTAATAGTGAAAGTGTACAAGACACAGTAGGCGAGAGTTGGACAAAACCGGGTATCCCTTAATTCATCTAACTGTGTGCTGCCATCTATTAGACAATGTTCAAATTAGTGTCCCTAAACCGCCAACAGTCGCGTGTATTTATTTCTACATCATTTGAGTAACCTGTGCCGAAGCAGTAAGATCTCGCCTGTTTTTTGGTGAAGCGAACTCGATTTTTAAGGTAAGTTTATAGTTTTTTTTTCCTCTACTGAATAACTAATGACCATTTCAAAATTTAATATATGAACATTACCTTTAATTTGGGCAAAAATTTTTATTTTCATTTCATAACCTAAAAATTTAAATAATATTTAATGTCTTGTTTACGAGTTCGACAAAACCGGGTAGTCCGAAAATCGACAAAACCGGGTACCCAATTTTATGTGTGTCTTGAAACAAATGGGCTCATGAAGCCTGTAGTGCCTATGATGATGTAGATGAAGTTTTTATTTGCGACTTCTGTTCATAGATTTTCGATTTTTGTTCACATATTTTCAATAAATATTTTATTTTTTGCCTATCAGTCTTTTTTTAAGTTACTACCCGGATTTATCATACCGGTTGGACAAAACCGGGTATTTTGCTATATTTTCATAAAAATAAAAAAAATAAAAATTTAAGAATACAGTCGAAGCTCTCTAACTCGAACCTCTATAACTCGAACCTCTCTATAAGTCGAACTCTCCATAACTCGAACTGTTTTAGTTGTCCCTTTAAGTTCGAGTTATAGAGGTTCGACTGTATTTATAAAAATTGACATTGGTATATCAACCTTAAGTCATTTGAGAATATTTCTATCTGCAGCAAACGTTTGCTACTCTAACACAGCAGAGGAAATAGTCAGTTTTTGTACTGGTACCCGGTTTTGTCCAATTCTCCCCTACTTATATATTGAAAACGAATTCAGTGAGTTAGAACTAGACAATGGACAAGTAATATCTCAATGCAATGCAATGAGTATGTTACTTGGGTGTCACATTTGATAAGACAGGAACAGACTGTAAAGAAGTGGAAAAAAGAATAGTAAAAGCAAAAAAGGTGATGTCTTAACAGTATTTTATGGAGCAGAGAGATAAAAAAGAATGTAAAATTTATCATATATGAAACAATGGTGAAAAGGACGGAATATAAACTTGTCGCGTAACAGAAAAATACAAAACAAAAATGGAAAGTTTTGAAAAGGATGCAATAAGAAGATCAATGAGAATATCTAGAACAGATCACATAAGAAATGAGATCATAAAAGAAAGAATGGGAATCGAGGGAAGCATAACGGATGACATTACTAAAAGGCAACTGGTATGGTACGGCCATGTACAACAGATGAACGACGAAAGATTACCAAACCAGGGCCTAGAATGGCAACCAATAGGGCGCAGAAAAAGAGGGCGTCCTAAACTAGAATGGCAACAGTCAATCCAAAGATCAATGAGTCAAAAAAATCTGACAGCAGAAGATTGTCAGGATCAAAGGAGGTAAAGAATAGGCGTCGGACAACGTAAAAAAACGTTCTGAACCGACTAAATAAAAATAAAAGAAATTGTCAACAGTATAAACCTATTTTATTTTTGGGAATTCCGAAGAAAAATTTTAATCCGTTTTAGAGGCATTCACAAAGGATATTATACTTTTCAACAATAAACTAAAATTATGCATACCAAAATATTTACATGCCTCCAGAGTTCTATCAACGGTTCTACTTACTTTTACACAAAATTAGAGTAGGAAAGATTTTTTTTATTTCATAACCTGTTATTGCTGGAATAATTTTGTTTACTACGCCCATTTATTTTTATCATTTTTCGTAGGAATACTAGGCCACTTATAAGCGGACAACCAAAATAATATATATATTGATTTAAGCGATTGGTTATCTGTGTTATACGTCATTCAACACTAAAAAATGAATAACCGTTAAATTCGCCAATATGGATTGGTTATTGTTGGTTATAATTATATCCATGCAAAATTAACGGTTTTCGAAAAAACTCTTTTCTGTTTCTGCAGGGTTAAATACTACTGCCTATAATAACCTTGTTTAACCAAGGCAACCCAATCTCCCAAATTGCCAAAATTTTTGATACATGAGAGTAGGCCAAAAAAATACTGCCTCTTCCTCTTATTAGAACAAGCCATTATGTTCGTGGTAGCATTTGCTTAACACACCGGCGATCTTTATACTTTATACTTGCATGTTTGGGATTATTTTAAATGCATAATTTAATTGCTCAATCTTTGCAAAACTGATTGGCTATAAAGTACATGTATAGAAAAAATGTTCCTTGAAAAAATCTTGTAAAAATCTCACACACACACCGGAGGGGCAGCCACAAAATTATGCATGCATTTTTCGCAATCAATATTGACTAATTGGTATTACGTTGCTTTCTTTCGCCAATAATAAATTACACATCTTTTTTTGTTCCAAATATGCACAGATATTAAATGGATCCATGACGGATCTGATACTTTCCTAGCTAGCACTTCAGGTGAACTTCATGATATATCAGCCTTGAAAACAGTTTTTTGTAAATATCTCAGAAACCAAAGCTCTTACGTAGTCTCTGATTATAACACAAATTATTTAGAAGAATGTGAACCTACTATATTCCGAAAACCACATATTTGTGCGATGCATCGTTAAAAAGTTAGCCATTTAAAAAATTTTTAATTGCCCAATAACACAAAAATCAGCTCGTTACAATGTTGAACCCTATTTTACTTGAAAATTTTATGAAGATAGGTTCAGCGGTTTAGGAGCTATCGTGTTACGGACAGTCACATACACATGCACACACACACAGACATATGCGCTAATATGCTCTGGTTAAAATTGGTTAAAATTGATTATCCGCCAATAATTGGCTCTATAGTAGTTATCTGTTGATATCAGAATGCTGCGTTGCCAAATTGGAGACTTATTAAAGTATCATAAACTACGTTCCGCTCCATTACCAGCGATTTTTGCGTTTGGCTTTTATGAGTTAGTTATTCGTCATGGAACAAAACTGTTAAATTGGGTGTTTCACTCACTGTAAATCTAATTTTTCTTATAGTTGTAGTTATGTTATTAACGAGAAAATTTTCTTCGCGAGAAACAAACTAAAGGGTCTACAGTGCTAAGCAATGGTGGCTGCTACAGGGAGGGCAACGGGGCAGTGCGCTCCCAAAACTAGACAACAAACAGTATTTTTAGTTGATCTATTTAAAGAAAGTTAAATCTTCCCTTACGACATTATTGTATAGTTCTTTTTATTATCTGTGGTTAACATCAAGCGATTAATTGGGTGACCTTTTCTAGCATAAATAATTACAAGCCGGCAGCGCCGCGCGGGGCAAGGTTCAATTTTACCCGTTTTCAGTGGGGTATGGGTGGATGTTCTCGAGCGAGGGCGGGAGGAATGTGTGTTTTAACGTCCGTTGCCCTTCTACACGGTACCGGTTCTATCCTTAGTGAAGACGTATGAGTTTATTTTGATTTGGGCTGTCAGTAAAAAACATTGGCGGTCGCGTGTAATTGTTTTTGTTATCGTTTGTTTTTAAAACGAAAATAAATACCGTCGATTACATAATTAACTATGCAAATTTACGTTGACATATGAACTTCGATTCGAAATAAAATACTCTGCCAATATATGGGCCCCTAAGCTCACACTAGGTACTATAGTTATAGTGTACGTGTGAGCTAATATAACTAAAAACTCCAGACTTAATTACCTTTCGTTTGATACCACACAAGCCATGTTTTGACTTAAACTCAAATTTTTCAAATCTACCCCTACCCTTAAAAAAAAACAAAAATTAAAATGTATTTTGTTTAACTCCGAACTCAATTACCTTTCGTTTGATATCACACACGCCATATTTTTACGTAAACTCTAATTTTTTTAATCTGCCCCCACCCTTTTTTTTAACAAAAATCTATTTTGTTTACCTCCAGACTCGATTACCTTTCGTTTGATACCACACACGCCATATTTTCACATAAACTCTAATTTTTGAAGTCTACCCCCACCCTTGTATTTGGCTTGTGTTTGGTGGATTTTGTTCATTTTAGCTCACACATATACTATACTATAGTAGTGTGAGCTATGGTGATCCTAATTTTTTCGAGAAAAAAAAAGTTGCTCCGATTTCAAAAATTTTTATATATCTTTGCGTTTCAGATGATTTTGAAACTTTTTTGTTGCGCCGTCTGTCTGTCTGTCTGTCTGTCTGTCTGTATGTCTGTCTGTGTGTCTGTATGTCTGTCTGTACCGACCAACGCTCATAACTCAAAAACCGCTTGGCCGATTTTAATGAAATTTGGTACCTAAGCTGGGTCTTGGGTCGAGATGGTCCCATTTTAAAATGAACAAAATCCACCGAACACAAACCAAATAAAAGGGTGGGGGTAGATTTCAAAAATTAGAGTTTATGTGAAAATATGGCGTGTGTGATATTAAACGAAAGGTAATTGAGTCTGCAGTTAAACAAAATACATTTTAATTTATTTTAAAAAAAGGGTGGGGGTATATTTTAAAAATTAGAGTTTAAGTGAAAATATGGCGTGTGTGATATCAAACGAAAGGTAATTGAGTCCGGACTTTAACAAAGTACATTTTAGTTTTTGTTTTTTTGTAAGGGTGGGGGTAGATTTCAAAAATTTGAGTTTAAGTCAAAACATGGCTTGTGTGGTATCAAACAAAAGGTAATTTAGTCTGGAGTTGAATAAAATATATTTCAGTTTTTAGTTATATTAGCTCACACGTACACTATAACTATAGTATCTAGTGTGAGCTTAGGGGCCCATATATTGGCAGAGTATTTAAATGGGACCATCTCGACCCAAGACCCAGCCTAGGTACCCAATTTCATTGAAATCGGGCAAGTGGTTTTTGAGTTATGCGCGTTGGTCGTTACAGACAGACAGACATACAGACCGACAGACAGACAGACAGACAGACAGACAAACAGACAGACAGACAGACGGCGCGACAAAAAAGTTTCAAAATCATCTGACACGCAAAGATATATAAAATTTTTTGAAATCGGAGCAACTTTTTTTTTCTCGAAAAAATTAGGATCACTATAGCTCACACTACTATAATATAGTATATGCGTGAGCTAATATTTAGGGCCACATAGACCGGACCTAAAAATCCTAAAAATTAACCAAAATTTTAGTGCAGGTAATAAAAAATTATATGATGCTGAAAACTGGTTCTGCGGTTAAGACACAAAGTAAGTGCTACTTATTTAAATAACTACATAGAGTTTTCTATGCTAGGCATGACTGATATTAGGTGCCAATTGAATAGTGCCTATAGGCATAACATTACCGAACTTAATGAAAAAAGTAGACATATACTAAGTAGGTTAATAGAATGTTTAAAATTCTGCGGGATTTTTGAGGTTGATCTACGAGACCATGATGAGTCTGAAACTGGTGCTAATCAAAGCACTTTGCGCATGTAAAAGAACGGCGAATAGACTTTATCTATAAACAAATAAACTAAAAACTACACCTAGTAGCTGCTTGTTTGTAAAATGTTAAAATAAAATTATTGTTTAGGTAAGTTTTTTATCTCCTTTTTCATGCAATATAAATTTCTGCCCCCCCCCCCCCCCCAATTTATAACGTCACCAGCCGCCACTGGTGCTAAGTGCTACAATTCTAGGTCTAAAAGTCTAGATTTTGGTTGAAGGTTTAACTTATTTTTCCCCGTGAATGCTTTTAATCTTTATAAAAATTGTTCATAAATACCTTGCGTTATGGGTCTTTTTTTGTTGTAACAAAGACATTATATCTACATATAGAAATAAATAAAAAGAATATAATATTTTGGTTTAAAAATGGTATCCATATTGGCACCTCCAAACGTCAGCTGTCTGCTATATTTTACATGTTAATTTTTTAAACAAGTCAGCGATGATTAAATCGATGTTCAATTGTTTTGGTGGATGTGTAACTGAAAACGGATTCTAATATATCTTGTGCTTTTTACAATATTTAAATATTGGTACGTATTATTTTTAACATCTACAGATATAGTTTTCATTTATTTATGTATTACCCAAGTAACACAAACTGGACAATATAGTATAAAAGCAACTCTGCTGTGAAAGTGTTGTCATAGCTTAGTTTTTGCTGTAAAACAGCTAGCTGTGTTTTAGAAATTATTTTAGCTGTAAAACCTGCTGTCTTTAACGGTAAAATGGCTACTGATGTAATATTACCCAGAACTTGCTTTTTTAAAGTTGAATATTTGCTAATAAGCATGCTGAAATTTAGCTAGCTAAATAAAATAACTTTTAGCTCTTGCTCCTATTATTTAGCTACAAAAAGCAGCAATTTAGCAATTTTGTTTTTTTAGCTAATTATTACAAAATTTTTGAACAGCCCCAGAACTAAAATAAGATCTAAAAGACCAGTGCGACCTTGACAGTTAAAAAAAAGTAGATTTATTGTCAAATTGTGTCAGGCCTAATCCACAGATTCATTTTGTGCCGCTCTCTTCTATTTCCCTCTTCCTCTAATAGAAAAAGACGGGGGAGGGAAATAGAAGTGAGCGACAAGAAGTGAAACTGTAGATCAGCCCTAATTGTATCAGAAAAAGAGGGTGTGGATTTAACCAATTTTATCATTTTAATCTTGTGCTTAATGTTTTTTTTTAAACAAGCAAATTGGTGCTAACCAGCGGCGTAGCGTGGGGGGGCGCGGGGGGTCTGTCGCCCCCTGCCCCGAGGTACTGGCGCCCCGTGGGTGTCCTAAGCTTTATTAAGTAGCAGGGCCGGCAAAGGCAAATTGAGAGGGCGGCAAATCGGCGGTCAGACGAAAGAGAGTAAACTAAAGACATGACGACCTTTTTTTTGGTCGCAAGTTTTTTATGGGCGTCATTTTTTTATGTTTCCACCAATGCATGCCCACCCCGATTCAAAAAACGCATCACGTGATGGCCCATGAATTTGCACCGGTTTTAAATACAGTGTCACCTGATGCGTTTTTTGAATCGGGGTGGGCATGCATTGGTGGAATTACTTGGCACAAGTGAAATTTGGGAGTCAAGAGTGTATTTAGTAAAAATAGGTTAAATCAGAATGTTCTTTAAAAAAGTTAATGTTTCTTAATGACAACTTATAAAAACCTGTCATTTAGGGACATTATGTTTGAATCTATGACATCGAAAAAATATATTTTTTTTCTCATTGGTTTAAATGACACTCTGTTTTTTTACTTCAAGTCAAGCGGCTTTAGTAGTCCGTTTATTTAGACTCACCTGGTTCCAAGCAGAGATCACAAAAGCCAATTGCCAGCACCGAACACTTTGGGAATTCTACTTGCAATTACCATACTGTTGGTGCTCCTTTTTAAAGTACTTGGAGCACGCTTTTATATTATGTCCTGTTATATTGTATAAAAAGCTATTTTCCTTCTGTAGTGGTATGTTATGTCATGCTATGTCTTATGTTATGCTATGTTTCTGTATAAACCAAACTTAAGGTTTTTTTATGGCGGTGGCCAATACAATATGTTTTTTGCTTCTCACTGGTGGGGTACTATGGTAAGGTACGTAATACCCTTTATCTTCTAACGTTTGCACAATTTTAACTAGAGAAATTTGTTTATTTTGTTGTTGTGACAGCGCCCAAGATAACAGATAACATCTGTGACTCTTCTTTTTTTTTCGTATTACCTATTAGGCCAATCGCTAGAAGGCAAATAAACTAGAAATCTAGAATATTTTGGGTTTAATGTTAAAAAAATAGCTTGTTTATAGTAAAATTGCTAAAATCACAGAGACGGCCATGACAGTCTTCCAAAATATATATTTTTTAAATTTATGAACTAAAAAATATTAATTTTCAGGTGATCCCGGGCCTCAATAAATTCAAAAAAATATTACTAAGAATTGATTTATCAGGTATTAAATTGTAAAAAAATAATTTCTAACCTAAAAAGAATTTTCGAAGCGCTTGCGTTTACCTGTAACAACGCTTTAGGAGCTGCTTAGAAGTGAAACGACATACAGCTGCAATAGCTATTTTGCTATCAGCTTTGCTTTTAGAGTGTTTTGGCAGTTGTTTTTGAGCAATTTGTGTTATTTGGAAGGGTATTTAGCTTTGAAAGCTTTTTTACAAGTTTTTTATCAATCATGGATTATTTCTATTGTTTTTCGAACTGTAAACCACTCATCAGGGGTGGTACTACTATTTGAGACTATTTTTAATGGGAATCCCGCGACTGCACAGACTAATTTTCCAAAAAATGACATTTTGTTACAAATTTTTATGTGGTTTTTCTTTATTTCTAAAGTTAATTTGAATTTATATGAGATGAAACTCAATAAAAAATGCTTACTATCATATTGCACATTAGGGTGACCCAAATCTTTGCAGTTATTTGATCTGTAAGTATTAAATAAATTGGTAAAAATTATTTTTAAGTCACAAGGTTTTATAAAATGCACTAAAAATTAAAAAATAATTTTCTAACATTCTAATATTATCATAATAATAAAAGCGATGGCCGACTGATGGAAATTTTGACGATGTTAGCACGATAAGATATCCGTATCAATTAAAAATCACTGTTTGCAAGAATCAACCTAGCAGAAAAATGCAGAGGTACCAAACCCACCCAACCCGACCCAAGATACCCCAGCATTTCTTTGACATAGGTATGGCAATGGTATGGCAATAGCATAGCATTGCGGCACATCAATCATATCTTTGATGACCTGCTATGTTGAATATTCTGTAAGTGTTTAGATCACAAATTTAGATTAACTTATGCTTTGATTATTATGATAATATTAGAATGTTAGAAAATTATTTTTTAATCTACTCTATTAAATGAAAATATTTGTTCAATAACAGAACAGAAGAGTTTATTCTAGATTATAATGAAATCGCTGATCGTGAGTTGTTTGGAAACTCATTTTTCTATTGGGGGAAAGAGAGGGTGGGGGTAAAGGTAGAAATATATTTTTTGTTTGGGCTGTATTGCCATCGGACCTTTATGCATATACCAAATTTTATAAAAGTCATTTGAAGTGAAGTGTGTTAAAAACGCATTTTTTATGGAAGGGGGTGGAGGGTAGGGTGGGTGGATAATTTTTCATTATTGTTGTATTGTCATCGGACCACTATATGTATACCAAATTTCATCCAAATCGGATAATGGGCAGTGTGTTAAAAACGCATTTTTCTATAGATGGGGGTGCGGGTAGGAGTGGTAGGATTTTTTTTTCAATGTTGTATTGTCATCGGACCACTATATATATATATATATATATATATATATACCAAATTTCATCCAAATTGGATAATGGGAAGGGTGTCAAAAACGCGGGGTGGGGGTAGGGGTTGGAGGATATTTTTTTTTAATGTTGTATTGTCATCGGACCACTAAGTGTATACCAAATTTTATCCAAATCCGATAATATGAGGTGTGTCAAAAACGCTTCACAAGATTTGATAGATAGTTAGTTAGATAGTTAGTTAGTTAAATAGTTAGACAGAACATCTGAAGCTAAATAAAAGTTTGTAAAAATACACTTAAGCCAGCCGGTATGAAATCTACAGACTTGGAAGCTAAACCCGGTCTAAAATGCTAAATTAAAGTTTTAGTAAATACTGGTGTAACTGTTTAAATAAACACAAATGTTTAAACCATAACAACAATATAAATTTGAAGACGATTCAGGTTATGATTACTTGCAAATGTGAATGTCATGTAACTATAACAGCAGATATGAAGTAAATGCTATACCTCCTTTAATGGTGACATCCGTTATATTTATTGACATGACAGATCGCTACCACTACTACTACTACGACTTAGCATAATGATATCCACAATAATTGTAATGAGAAATGTGCTAACGAATCATGTAGGCATATTGTGGATATTTCAAAATTTTTGTATGTAAAGGGTGTACCAAAAAAAGAAATAAAAAAAATATATAAATTTTATAAAAAGTAATAGCGAATTCTTTTGAGAAAGTTAGTGCGCCACTGATGGTCCACTGACACTGTTTTGGTGTTATCAAAAAATTGCCCCAGTGTAGTTTCAAAAGAATACGAAAGTGCACTAGTGCAACACGCACTCGGAAAGCACGTGGCAAATAAATGGATCCATGACGGATGTGATACCTTCCCAACCCATTAGCACACTCCAAGTAAACTCCATGCTATATCAACCTTAAAAACAGTTTTTTGTAAATATCTCCGAAACGAAAGCTCCTACCAAGTTTTACACAAATTTTTGAAAAAATGTGCGCTGCAATATTCCGGAAACCTTATATTGATGCGACGCTCCGTTAAAAAGTTAGCATTTTTTAAATCTTTTAACTGATAAAAAATTGTCATTAGCCTTGATGAATTTCGACCAAAATCTAATCAGCTTGTTACAGTATCGAATACTATTTGACCTAAAAATTTCATGAGAATCGGTGGGGCGGTTTAGGAGCTATCGTATTACCGACAGAGTTACATACACACACACAGACAGACATCACGACGATACTGCTAGGGTAGGTCAAAAAAAATTTTCGTCGAAAACAATACCTTCTCTAGCCATTGCTGTGCGGGCTAGGAAGGCAAAAATGTACGCTAAGTACAAGACTGCGTTTGTCAGTTACTCAAAAGAAAACAAAAGGCTGCACCAGTTTTCTCAAAAGAATACAAAAAAGGCACTAGTGACGCATAAGTGCTACCTTTTTCCTTAAAAGGATTCGCTATAAACAAAAATCCTATATACATATAGGTAAGTGAAATTTTTTCAATCAACCTTATTCTCCACCGCAGCGTATCACTAACAAAGTGAAGGTAATATTAAAAAAAATCCACCGAAAAAATATACAAGTCACGGCTTTAATATCATAATAGACAGGCAGGCAAAAGCATCAGCTCCGGAAATTAATCAAAACCTTCAGCGGAGCTCTGATGTGTACGAGGAACATTGTTGATACAAAAAGAAGATTAATGACAGAGCAAATATAAATTACCAGTCACCTGGGACGTCAATACGGTAAAAAATGAAAACTGCTTTAGTGGAGAAATCAATGATCTCAACGAAAACAAATTACATAAAGCCCGCATGCATAAAAGCCATTCACAGAACAATTATACACATGTCCTTTTGCTTAGAAACAAAATTTCGGACTTCTATTGAGTTTATAAATTTTAAACACGACGTTTCGGTTAGTAAGTATCTCTAACCGTTTTCAAGTATAAACTTAACAATCCACTTTACAGGCTACTACTTATACTACCTGGTGTGCAGTCAGGTGTGACGCTCCGCCCTATTTTTATTCTTAAGACGCTTTTTTTCCTTAAGGAGTGGTTTCCATTCTTTTGGTATGTCCGTCTTGGTTAACTGCAAACTTCTTTATTTTGCATTACAAACGCAGCTTTAATAAATTTTCGTTTTCGCCAATACGACTCCTTGTGCGAAACTTTAGCTTTTGACCATTAAATTCTATGATCATTTGACCATGCATGATCCGCTAAACCGGATTTTCCAATATCCCCTAATTGGGTACTTTTAGATGTTCTGAAGAGTGTTTAATGGCATCTATAAACTACTCTTAACTTTAATAACAAATTATAAAAAAAAACACAAGTAACTACCTACGAAATGGGACTCCCTTACTTCTCCCAGACATTTTTCCACAAACCGCACATCTTTTACGGGAGTTATTTCCCATTTTTCACAGAAAAAAAAAAACATAATTTTACACGACCAACGCAAATTGTTAACAAACAAATAAGATTAAGTCCACCCACACATCAGCTGTGTGTCTAAGTGACAAAACACAGACATGCAATTTAAATTTGCCACTGTTTCATAAGCAAGCTATGAGTACTTCACTTTTCGATGTTTTGAACATGAATTTATGCTCTAACGTATTTGGTTGTGCCGTCGCTGATTGACCAAGAGTAAAGTGTTGATCGTTTTTGTCCTCAGAAGAACAATGGAAGCATTTTCTGCCACCACCAAAGTCCCCCCTACTTTCAGACTCTAAATAGCACGCACATTTAGTACAGAGCTCGAAACTAACTTAAAGGCATCCACATAGCACAATCACGTGTTTAACACGTAAAAAATGTGTGAGAAAAAAAAACGTTGATTTTAAAATCTGCTAGAAAAAAACGTTTATTTCCTATATGAAAACAAGCTTAATAGGTCAGTCATTAACGTTATAAAAAATAACTTTGCTAAAAACTGCGTTTTAATAACGGCATTATCAAATTAAAACAGCAATGTTTTTTACGTTAGTTTCGCGTGATTTTTATCAACGTTAAAATTACATTAGATTCACGCCTTTTCTACACGAATTTTAAAACGCGACTTGCATTGCTTTTCCACCGAATATTTTTGAGATTTTAGTAGCAGCAGCGCCATCTATTGTCGGAATTTTTCACTTTGACGAAATCTATCAGGCAGTGCTTTGGCCTCTAAACTCCAAAAACAAACTGATCCCTGATCCGATCACGACGACGCATCTGTTATTAACCTGATAAAGACTCCTATTATATTAATATTCTGTAAAAGTGTTTACTGTTAAAAAATCTTGTTTAGCTTTTAAAAAAAACATAATGTATACAGATAGATATATAGATATTTTGTCGTGCCTTGAGCGCCATCTGTAAAATTGTCTTGAAGTGTTGTAGTCTTAAACTAGTGAACTTTTATAACTTCCTTTCGCGTCTCTTTTAAGTTAAAAAAATGTTATTAAAAAAACGTGACCAAAAAAGACGCAGAAAGTTAGTAGGTTCATTCAAGTCCTAACCTAGTGGCGTTTTAGAACATGTTGTGGAGGACTTTTCAAGTGTGAATTTGGTACATGAAAATAACGAGGGTAAAAAACACGTTATATACACAGGACCAGAAACTTCAGCAAAAAGTACATTTTTCTAGCTTGATTTCTCCTTGTTTTTAAGTTACCTTTAAGCAAGTAGATTTATGCTCTACACGGAGCTATCGCCTACATTCGCCTGAGGATGGCCCAAAAGGTCGAAACCGGTCCGGTCGTGGATTGGCATGGATCACTTGTTCCTGACTATCAGGACGTGTTCCAGACGGGGATCATTCGTATCCTTGTGATCAGTTTGGTATGCGGTTGTTTTCAAGTAAAAAAAAGTTTGTTATTTTTGTTCACGTTAATGTAACGTTGATGTGATTTTTGTGCTATGTGGGCAGATATGCAATGGATTCAAAACCTCAAGTGAAGAAATCAGGGTGGAAATATTTATTTAAATTACAAACCCTACCAGAGCTTGAATATTCAAACAAAAAAAATCAAAATGCAGAAACCTGGAGGTTGAACAAGTAAATTAGCAAAAATACTACAATCTAAGTAGGGATTAAACAGAAAAATTATTAGGTATAGATTTTAAATCTATATGATTACATAGTATAGAGGATTAACCACAGATATTGAATCCTCCAATATTGCAGAAGACGTAGCAGCAGACAAAAAAGTAATTGAGATGAATTTTTAAAGAAAAATGGATTGGTTCTAATTGCATACATAAACCAGTTTACCTTGAAGATCTCTAATTGCTAAGAACTACGGAGAAACAATAAAGGAGGCTATCATTATTATACTCTCAACAAAATAAAGCATGGCTGAAACTAATAATAGGGAGTTATTGGAATAAAACCTGATTTTATTTTAGAGTCGACTTTATTCTGACAACAGCTGACCTCTCAAAATTGACATACCAAAGCCAAATTTAATAATAAAGATACTAACTTTCATTTAATAAATACCGACACTAATAAATCCGGTTTTTAAATACACAAAGGCTGAATTTTGAAGGAAAGCAGCTGCTTTTATATGTAAATCTGTCACCATGGGGTCAATTTTAAAATAAGGTCAGGTTTTATTCCAATAAGTGTCTAATATTCTATGAGCTTTAGCCATATCCGCTATCTGTTTTTCTTTATTTTCTTCTATTTTCGGAAAATTTCCTCCAGTTTCTTACTCCTTTGATCCTTTAATCATACTCGGCATTGGTGACTTATCTCTTTCCAAAATTTGCCTCTGTGCGTTGCGGTGAGTGACTTTCAATGATTGTAATTAGAGCTTCTAATAGCTCTTTCCAGTTGTTTCTTGTCTTTATCTATACACGTTTATAACGATTATTCGCTATAATTTATTTAGCTATCTTCTTTATTTGTTTTGAGCAGTTTCCTGGCCTTTTGCCTTATCTCCATCTACTTGATGTTAAACTCAGTATCTCATTTCTTTAGTCCGCGGTGGCACATAATACTGCCATATCATTATACTAATCGGTAAAGGATACCTTTTTAATGATGACTGGACAAGTTTTCATCTCAGCATGCCGCCTTTAACATCAATTGACAGCTACACAACCGCCGCACCAAGCCGCCATTTACGTTCGAATATAATGAACCTGTATAAAAGCGAAACAGATGACTATTACGAGATGCTTATCTGGACACGGTAGGTATTTGTAATGAAACGCTGGCGAAAACACAGCACTATGCAGACAAACGAATGGGCTGTTTTACCTTTACCACTTTCGACTATTAATTCTTTGAGACTTAATTATATTACGAGTTTTAGATTGACATAAATAACAAAAATATAACTTACTTTCCTTTATCGGTTGCTGGTCTTCGCATAATGGGCTTTTTGGACACTTTTTGATTTCGCTGCATTTCATGTTCTACTAGGCTCAACACCTTTTCTTCTCTTTACCAGTGACCATCTAAATACATTCTTTGAACGTCTATGGTCAGGCATCTGGATACTACTACTATGTCGGTTTAGAACATTTTTCTAAGTTGTCGAATGCCTATTCTTCACCTTCTTCGATCCTGACTATCATCTTCATCATCATGGTAGGTGGTAGACGCTTTTACTCATTGGGCGTCGACCGGTGAGATACCACCATGTCAGAACTGAGTAACGCTAAGTGGTATCACCACGTTCCGCTACTGCGCTGGCAGTCCGGTTCCAAAAATGAGTAACAGATAGCATGATGGCGCCTCCAGGATCCAAATATTCCGAAGGTAAAATACTCGACCACTCGGATCTCCGGGCGTCGGGTGATCCTGGGGGTCCTTCATGCAAAGATATTAAAAGAAGACCAAAAACTCAACTCAGAATTGATTTTAGCAATATAAGAGGATTAAGTACAAACATGAATTCAGTTCACCAACATCTTGAAGAACAAATGCCTGACATCCTTGTTCTCACTGAAACTAAAATCAGTTCTGCAACACCTATTGTGAACTATCTTTAGCCCGGCTATGACCTACACCACCGATTTTGACATAATTTTGGGATCTGTGTGTACATTAAAAATGACCTTTCATGTCATCGAGACGAGAAGCTAGAACCAGCGAACCTCGATATCATATGGCTAAAATTCACCCCAAAGTCATCGACCAAATTCATCTGCTGCCTCTACCGACCGCCAAGTAACACCAAGTACCAAAACTTTTTCGCGACATTATCCGAAAACTGTGATAGTATACTGTGATAGTATACAGTCAAACTTTCTACATGCGGAAATTGTCTTTTTAGGCGATTTCAACGTCCACAATATACCCTGGCTAAAACACCACAACAAAACAGAGAATGAAGGCAGGGAATCAGAAGCTCTTGCCATAAGTTGTGGTCTAACGCAGCTTGTCGTTGAACCTACCCGTATCTCAGAAAGGGGTGAATTTGCAGCGCTTTTAGACTTGTTCCGAACTAAAAATCCTGACTCGTACACAATCAAGTACTATACTTGGTTCATCCGATCATAAACTTATAATAACAAAGTGCGAAATGCTCATACCACCAAGCCAACAATCACTTCCTCGTAAAATGTGGCACTATAAATCGGCAAAATGGAATGACCTTAAACAGTTTTTATTTGTTGTAATGAAATAACAAAAGTAATCATATCTGGAATGGATGAATATATATCCCACATACAATAAAACGCAGAGCTAATGCAAAACCTTGGTTCAACAGCCAGTGTCAAACGGCTGTACAGAAAAAACCGGAATGGGACAACTGGGCGCCGCCAACTCGGCGCCGCCAACTGGGCTCCGGCAACTTGAAATATTACATTGCTTGAGGTCATTTAACAAAATTTTTTACTCAAACTTAAAAAAATCTAAATTTTATTTACTTACCGATTTGTCTCAAACTTGAAATATTACATTGTTTGAGGTCATTTTACAAATTTTATTACTCAAACTTAAAAAAATCAAAATGGCGGGTTTTCTTATTTACTAACCGATTTGTCTCAAACTTGAAATATTACATTGCTTGAGGTCATTTAACACAATTTTTTACTCAAACTTAAAAAAATCAAAAAACTTTAAAAAATCAAAATGGCGGATCCAAAATGGCGGAGTTTCTTATTTACTAACTGATTTGTCTCAAACTTGAAATATTACATTGCTTGACGTCATTTAACACAATTTTTAAGTCAAACTTAAAAAAATCAAAATGGCCGATCCAAAATGGCGGACTTTCTTATTTATGAACCGATGTGTACCTAATATAGAAATTGGCGGTGTTTCAAGTCGCTGATTATATTTTTTGACGTAGACTTTTAACAAATTCAAAATGGCGAATACAAAATGGCGGATTTTCTTATTTACCAACCGATTTGTCTCAAACTTGAAATATTACATTGATTGAGGTTATTTAACAAAAATTTTTACTCAAACTTAAAAAAATCAAAATGGCGGATCCAAAATGGCGGATTTCCTTATTTACTAACCGATTTGTCTCAAACTTGAAATATTACATTGCTTGAGGTCATTTAACACAATTCTTAACTCAAACTTAAAAAAATCAAAATGGCGGATCCAAAATGGCGGAATTTCTTATTTACTAACTGATTTGTCTCAGGTATTTTGATTAATAAGGCAATGAGACCTAAATAAAAAGCAATGTAATATTTCAAGTTTGATTTTTTAAAGTTTGAGTTAAAAATTGTGTTAAATGACCTCAACCAGTGTAATATTTCAGGTTTGAAACAAATCGGTTAGTAAAGAAGAAAATCCGCCAATTTGGATCCGCCATTTTGATTTTTTTAAGTTTGAGTAAAAAAATTTGTTATATGACCTCAAGCAATATAATATTTCAAGTTTGAGACAAAGCGGTTGTCACTAAAAAAATCCGTCATTTTGATTTTTGAAGTTTGAGTAAAAACTTTTCTTTAATGACCTCAAGCAATGTAATATTTCAAGTTTGAGACAAATCGGGTAGTAAATAAGAAAATCCGCCATTTGAATCCGCCATTTTGATTTTTTAAAGTTTTTTGATTTTTTTAAGTTTGAGTAAAAAATTTTGTTAAATGACCTGAAACAATGTAATATTTCAAGTTTGAGACAAATCGGTTAGTAAATAAGAAAATCCGCCATTTTGGATTCGTCATTTTGATTTTTTTAAGTTTGAGTTAAAAATTGTGTTAAATGACCTCAAGCAATGTAATATTTCAATTTTGAGACAAATCGGTTAGTAAATAAAAAAATCCGCCATTTTAGAGTCGCCATTTTGATTTGTGAGACAAATCGGTTAGTAAATAAAAGAATCCGCCATTTTGGATCCGCCATTTTTATTTTTTTAAGTTTGAGTTAAAAATTGTGTTAAATGACCTCAAGCAATGTAATATTTCAAGTTTGAGACAAATCGGTTAGTAAATTAGAAAATCCGCCATTTTGAATCCGCCATTTTGATTTTTTTAAGTTTGAGTTAAAAATTGTGTCAAATGACCTCAAGCAATGTAATACTTCAAGTTTGAGATAAATCGGTTAGTAAATAAGAAAATCCGAGATTTTAGATTCGCCATTTTGATTTTTAAGACAAATCGGTTAGTAAATAAAAGAATCCGCCATTTTAGATTCGCCATTTTGATTTTTTTAAGTTTGAGTTAAGAATTGTGTTTTATGACCTCAAGCAATGTAACTTTCCAAGTTTGAGACAAATCGGTTAGTAAATAAGAAAATCCGCTATTTTTGATCCGCCATTTTGATTTTTTTAAGTTTGAGTAAAAAATGTTGTTAAATGACCTCGAGCAATGTGCAATAAGAAAATCCGCTATTTTGGATTCGCCATTTTGAATTTTTCAAGTTCGAGGATAAAACTGTATTTAGTGAACTCTGGCACTGCAAACTTTCAAGTTTCAGACAAATCGGTTTAAAAATAAAGAAATCCGCCATTTTGGATCCCATACCATACCATATACTACAACTACCAAGATTCAACAGTCCAAAAATGGATCTAAGTTTACTTAACAAAAACAAATTTCAAAAAAATTGCGTATAGGATTTTTTAAAGATGTTTTTATAAAAATAATATATTTTGTTTTTTATCTACACATTTTATCAAAAAAATTATCCGGCGCCGAGTTGGCCCGGAGCCCATTTGGCCCGGCACCCAGTTGGCGGCGCCGTTTTGGAAGCGCCCAGTTGACGGCGCCAAGTTGGCGGCACCCAGTTGTCCTAGACCGAGAAAAAACACAGAGCATATAACCTTTGGAAACGACAACAAACCGCTCAAAACCACACAGAATTTATAGAAGCCAGAAATAGTTGCAAAATTACTATTGACGCCGCCAAAGAAACATATAATCAAAGAATAAAAAACAGGTTGCTGAATTGTCCAAGTAGTTCTAGGTCCTTTTGGTCTCTAGGATCATACTTCACCAAACCATCCATACCACTACCTACAGATAAAAATATTCACTTAGCCACAACATCAGAGGAAAGAGCCAACATGCTGGCCAAAATTTTTTCCCCCCACTCAAACCTAACAGTGCCAAATGGAAAAACTCCACCGTTCATTAAAAGGGTTTTCCACAGTATGCTAGAGGTACCCTTTTGTCACAGAGAAATACGAAAATCCCTTAAAATGTTGGATACAAACAAAGCAATTGGTCCAGATGGCATTCCCGTGATAGTACTCAAAAATTGTGCTAGTGAACTCACCCCAACTTTCACTAAATTATTCAATTTATCTTACAGGCAAGGAGTATATCCATCATCATGGAAGTCTGCCGCAGTACAACCCATTCCAAAGAAAGGAAAAAAGCAGATCCGTTAAACTATAGACCAATTGCTCTACTTCCGGTGATATCAAAAGTAATGGAAGGAGTTGTGAACAATCACCTAACCAAGTACTTGGAAAAGTACAAAATTATCAACGAGAAACAATACGGATTTCGAAAATATAGGTCAACTGGCGATTTACTTACATACGTCACTCACTTATGGCAAAAAGCGATTGAGTTGCGGGGTGAAACAAGAAGTCTGGCATGAAAATCTGCTCAACAAGCTCAAAGCAATAGGATTGTCGCCGAAACTTTGCACTTGGTTTGAAAGTTACCTTAAGGATAGATCCATTTATGTTGCACTGAATGGTCAGAACTCCAACTCTGATGAATGAACCGAACCAAATAAATGCTGGTGTGCCACAGGGAGCAATCCTTTCGCCAACACTTTTTCTGATTTACATAAATGACCTCATAGATAAAACAGTAAATCCACTTTATTGCTTTGCAGATGATGGCAATGTAGTCTCCTCAATCATAACACCCACATGTCTCTCCGCACGGGAATTCCATCATCTTAGACTAACTCAAATATCGCAGATAAATAACGACCTGGAGGACTGGGGTATTTCCCAGTATTTCCTCTATTTTCAATGGTATTTCCTAGTATTTCCCAGTACTTCCTGGTATTTCCCACGTACTTCCCGGTATATACTAGTATTTTCTGGTATTTCCTGGTATTTCCTAGTATTTCCTAGTATTTCCCAAGTAATTCCTAGTACTTCCTTATGCTCCAGTACTTTTTGCAAAAAATATATATATTTTTTTTTAATTGAAAACCGCGCTTTTGTTACCGCGCTTTTGTATTTTATATAAAACAGCTTATCAGAAAAAAATATAAAATACATATTATTAAAAAAAAAATATATGTTTTTTGAAAAAATATACGGTACAGCAACTAGAGTAACGTAATTTTTACACACATCAATTAAAAATTTAATTTTCAACAAAAATTAGGTAAGCTAACTCAACCTCGATTTGGTTTCATGTAAAGTTCTAGAAATGTAAACCAAACGTCTTAAAGAAGTCTGGAAAAGTTGGGGCAAAATCCGAAAATGTTCTAGAAAAGTCTGAAACCATTCAGGAACACTCTGAGAAAATTTTGTAAAAGTCTAAAAACATGTTTAGGAAAAGTCTTAAAATGTATTGGAAATGCTTTTTAACAAAAATTTGTCTTTTGCCATATAAACAAAATGGCTCTGTAATGAGAGCGCGATGTAGCATAAGCGCGATATAACAAAACCGCAAGTAACAAATTCGTGAGTAACAAAAGCGCGATGTAACAAAAGCGCGAGTGATCAAACCGCAAGTAACATAACCGCGAGTAACAAAAGCCCTAAAACTGAGAGTAACAAAAGCGCGAATGTGAATAACTGGCGATACGTTTATTTCCATAGTTAATAGCGCATGAATTCTTTCCCGGGTTCCTAGAGGGTGAGATTACGAACCGAAACGAACCGAACTGAACCAACCGAACCAACCAGCATATTTTTTCAAAAAAAAAACTTGCCCGATATCTTTTTCGGCATCCTAGAGGGTGTGAATCCGAACCGAACAGTACTGAACCGAACCGAATTCGGTTCGGTTCCGTTCAGCTGGGTTCGATTCGGTTCGGGTCGATTCCGTTCCGATTCACACCCTCTAGGATCCTTGATATAGTCATGCCCTGTGAACTATGGAAATAAACGTATCGCCCGTTATACAAATTCGCGCTTTTGTTACCGCGCTTTCGTTACTCGCGCTTTTGTTATTCACGGTTTTGTTAAACGCGCATTTGTTACTCGCGGTTTTGTTACATGGCGCTTTTGTTACATCGCGCGTTTGTCACTCGCCTTTTTTTTACCGCGGTTTTGTTACTCGCGATTTTGTCGCTCGCGCATTCATTACAGAGCCTACAAAATAAAATCTTTTTCTTGCTTTTCAATTTGCAAACTCATTCATTTCATCATCGTTTCACTACGTGTTTTAAAGCTAGCTTTTTTTAAGCAAGCTATTTTATAAACCTTATGAATATAAAATACACATTTCCAGTGGCGGATCCAGGATGTTCGCAGGGGAGGGACCAAGTAGGCAGTAAAAACAAAATCATTTTTTTTTTGTTTTTAATATGTGGCGGCTCGTGACTTTCGCAATAGGTGCCGCAGGGTTTCCCTACCGCCATTTTTTATACACACATATAAGAAATAAAAATTCAATAATATGCTAATAATATATCTATGAAATACCTATTCTATAAAGAACTTACCTAAATTCAGTAAAATCAGCGAAATCATGTCGGTAGTAGGTTTGCCATGATGCAACTGCAATGTAATTTAAATTTTACTCCTTGTATGTAAGGCGATTAGTATATCCATCTTTAAAATGTCGAATGTACACTTTGTCTTTAATCTTAACCGGTTTATTTGCGTTCATATAGGGGACGGCTTTTAAGAGTTCAAAAAGTATTTATTGTCATCGTCGTTCCACCTCAAAAACGGTTTTCCCAGTAGAACACACACTGCATCGTACACAGTAACCGAACCGAACCGAACATTATGCAAAATAATTCAAACAAAAAACGAATCAGAACACACAGGTTAGCAAGAAACCCAGGCGACCTAACCGAGCCGTTTACTGTTACCGGACAATATTTAAATGATGTATGCAGGCCCAACAACCTGAATCACTGCCCTGCGAAACCATGCGACATTGTCATGGCAACCAACGAAAGCCTTGACCCCGCGGCATATCGAGTAGACACAGGCGAACGAGAAACAAAATCGCTTCAACAATGCTTGACTGTATGCTGGGCCCGCATTCTCTGAACTGTAGAATTCCATAGCGATATGTTTTGTTGCCTGCCAATTGCAAAATATGGAAAGAGAGGACGATATCGCTATAGAATTCAACAGTACAGAATCCGCGGCGGGGAACGCACACGGCTTTTTATCAATTAATAGGTAATAAGGTAACAAACCTAATTAAAAATTGTGTCTTATACTGAATTGTAGACAATACAATTTCCTTTCAAATGTAATGTAAGATTGGTCTCCAGATTAAAACTTCACAGGCGTCCGTATATTAATTAATTTTTACAAATCACACAAATTAATTTTATTACAGATTTTTTCAAATTTTCTCAGAAACTAAGCTCAATTCAGAAAAATGTCTCTTATACTTTATTGTAGAAAATAAAATTCCCTGTTTATCAGTGTGTAATTTACTGGTGTTTGATAAATGAGAAACTCTTTAGCGACGTCTATAAATAGGAATAAAAAAATACATTTTTAAAAATCATTAAATAAATCACCACACTATAGCCGCAATCTGCATTAATAATCTTCAAATCCCCCGAACCTCCATTCCCCCTTCCCCAAAAAAAAGATGAAATCCCCCTCTAAAAAGATTCTAGGTACGGACCTAGCAGAAAAAGTGATCACGTCTACTCACCTAACCTCCACACCCTGCGCCAGTTTTGATAGATGGCTGAGGATGGGGGGTTTGGCCTACTACCGCCACTAATTCAAATTTTGAAGATAATAAAAATATCGAACCAAAATTATTTGGTTTGTTAATTTTTTAAAATTGATCTAATTTAAGGATGTATTAAAGTATTAAAAATAAAAATTTTCTAACCTTGTTAAACATCGTTTAAAAGGAAATTTTATTTGTTACATTCAAGCAAAAACATTTTTTTTAAGAACTTGGTTTTTTGGAAAATTGGGTGAAACTTGTGACAAAAATGTTTTTATTTATTATTTTTTTTAAACGACCCCCATTTACGGACGTCGCTCGAGGGTTTATCATTAATCAAACCCCACGGATTGATACATGGTTAAAAAAGGAACTTTATTTTTTACAATAAAATGTGGAATACATTTTTTCCATTTGAGCTTAGTTTCTGAGAAAATTGGATAAACCTGTGAAAATTGACTTAATTTACCAAAGTTACATTATTATACAGCGTATAAAAAAAATTAATTGTCTACATTGGACTATAAAATACCACTTTTGATAGAAGGCTTGGTTTTTTAGATAATCGGGTATAATCTGTGAGAAAGATGTGTTTTTTTTTAATTTTTTTTACATTTTCTCAATAAATGGACGCCGCTGGAGAGTTTGTAATTAGCCTGACCTCACTGACCTATACACTGTTAAAAAGGGAATTTTATTTTCCATAATAAAGTGTGAAATAATTTTTTCCCAAAAACCCCATAAAACTTGTAAAAAAATTGGTATGTTTAGTGTGTTTTCAAAATTAATTTAATTTACGGACATCCCTCCCTTGTTACAGAAAAAACTAATCTTGCATTGTTATACAGCGTTTAAAAGGAAATTTTATTCTCTACAATAACATATTGACAACATTTTTGGATATTAAGCTAGGTTTTTAAGAAAATGTTTATTTTTTATTTTTTTTTACATTACCTTAATAAACGGAAGCTGCTGCGCGCTGGAGGGGTTGTCGTCAGTCGTACCCCACTGTTTTTTCACATTAAAAATAATTACATATTTTTTCCTAAAAAACTTAGTTTTTGAGAAAATTTGAAAAAAACCTAAAATTGTTAACTTTTGAAGGGTCTGGGGATTTTCGGGGCTTTTTGCAGCTAAAATTTTAAAAAAATTAATAATTTTGTTTTAAGGTTAAATTTTACACATTTTTAATGCATTTATGTGTCATCGTAGCTTTAGGGCTTTAACTTCGTTAAATTATAAAAAATTTGAATACTACTATAAGAGAAGGGGGGATAATAAAAATTGGACCAAAAACTGGGTTGGCAACATCCAACATGTGACCTATTCTTTGAATCCATTGTCAAACTGCGGCCTCATATTTTGTATACTCAACTACCTCCAGCGCCTGCACTAGTGGTAGCGTAAAACTAATTACCTTTTAAATAGACAGAATAGCTCAAAGAACATATATGCCAAATTTTATTAAAATGGGTTAAATAGTTTCTGAAATTAGCAATATCAAGTAATTGTCATCTAACTTACAATATTTTTTGTTTCTACCATTGCACAGTTATTAATCTTCGCACACAAAGTGAAGAAACACAGCATTGACGCGCTTGCGCAGTTTGTTCTATTTCCTGTATTTCCCAAGTATTTCCCGGTATTTCCCGGTATTTCCTGGTATTTCCTGGTATTTCCTAGTATTTCCTTCTACCTCCTAGTATTTCCTTAATACTTCCCAAGTGTTTCCTGGTATTTCCCCTAGCCTGTACATTAAAAGGAAATACCGAGCCACCCCTCGGTTCTAATTCATTTGATTTATTTCCAATACATAAATACTGTGTCTTGTCTACGTTTACTGTTAACCCCCACTTTTGGTATTCTTCCGTTAACTTTCTCATCATATACTTCATGTCTTCTTTATCATTAGCTACAATTACTTGGTCGTCAGCAAACTGTAGTGTATATATGGTAAATCGGTCGTTAAATTGTATTATCGTGCCGTGTACTTTACACTTCCAGTTTTTTGGAGTTACTGCGATATATATTTTAAAGAAAGTTGGAGAGATACAACATCCCTATCTTAAGCCTTTCGTTAACAGGCGTTCTTTTGAAACTCGATTTTATGTATGTATGATTGATATTAGTTTTTTCTAACACTGTCCATAATTTTTCTACTAGAACGGTATCATATGCTTTTTGTAGGTCCACAAAGGTAACATGAGTCTCTATATTTCTGGCACTTCTTTTCTTAACTACTTGTTTAAAACAAAAAATATTATCACTACAAGATCTGCTTGCACAAAACCCACTTTGCTCTTCTTCTTCTTGTTCATTAAAATTATTCTTTATTAAATCTCTAAAAATCCTACCGTACAATCTACTTATAATGAGTACTGGTTACTGAAATTCCTCTGTAATTGTTGCAATCCAGCTTGTTTCCTTTTATACCTATGTATTGAGGATATGCATGCTATTTTCGAATTATCAGGTACTTGACGTCCGTTTATGCATTGATTAAAATAAAAAATAAAATAATCAATGCTTTTTTTATTTAATTCGTTGTACCTAACCTCATCCTTTGCTTTTCTTTCTAGTCGTAAAATACCAGGACTTATTTTCTTTAAATGTCTCATTTACTTGGACTGGAGGTTTGAAATCCACTAATATTAAACATGATCCAGCTTCATAGCTTAAGACAGACTTAACTTGAATTATTTTCTTAGTTTCTTTGAAGGAATATCGATCTTACCACAACCTTTTAACACCTTCCTCCAATTTTTCGCTGATTTGGATTCTAGTAAGGTTTTCTTCTCTTCCTAGATCATTGCTGATTACAGTGAAACACTCCCTTTAAGCGGACAAATTTTTTGGAACCAAGCTTTTGACTATTTCTTTACATGTAAAATTCACTCCTATAACCGGACACTCTAATAACCGGACGCCGACAATTTTTTTTATTAAAAAAATTTTGAAACCTCCTTTAACCGGACACGAACCTCTGACAACGGGACGGAGTGCTGCACGACATGGGCATAAATATTATGTAGTATGCTGGCAACAACGCACTCTCAAAAGTAAAGTAGGGGAATTACCTCTTTCCGTTTTAATGCGGAGACATAATACTTCTGTCGTATTTACAACATATTTTATTCGGTGTGGGCGAGACTGCTGTGTTTTATTTTTATTGTTTAGTTGGGTAGTAATAGATCGCTTTGAAATAGTGCCGAGTAAAAAACTTCTTAGATTACGTGAACAAACTAAATTAACGAAGGAACACCTATCAGCACGAAAGATCGCTGAAAAATTTAATATCGGAAAAACTCAAGCAGCTGAAATTGTTTATACATATAAATTACAATTTCGCAGTTCCCTCTCATAAGCGGACACCTCCAATAAGCGGACAAAATCGACGGAACCGTGAGGGTCCGCTTATGGGAGGTTTCACTGTATTGTCATTTTTAGTTATTTAAACTTATCACTTATCTGCTTTGATTTCCACATTGAGCTACACATTTCACCCACATCATTTACGTACCACTTTGAGGCTACAACTACATCTACGTATTCGGTTTTTTGAGGCTTACCAACTGAACAATTCATAGTTTTTTTGTATATCATATAGCCTTTTTACTTAGCTCACACAAATCTTGATTATCATCAATAATGGGTACCTACCTACTCCTGTTCCTTCGACTTGTAACTTCGGTAACTTCCAGAAAAACTATAAGAACTTTTATTAAATTAATTTCGATCAAAGAGAATTGCAGAACAGGCATTAATCAGAAAGAAAGAAAAGCGCCTGTTTCTAAAGTCAACACCAATTCGATGACACCAATGGATTCGGATTCGATGGAACCAAGGAATTACGTCAGCATCGATACATATCAAATGGTTCATAGAAAAAATAGAAGAATATCTGAGAACGTCGCCACCTACGACATAACCAAATATCATAAGTTTAAAACAAAACAAGTGTTTTTTTGAAGTTGAATTATTTCCACGAGATGAGGAGAGTTCTTGATCAAATCAAAAAAGTTTCAGGAACACTTTGATCCCAACGGTGATCTATCTATGCTTTTAGAAACACGCCCAATTTTAATATCTACTATAAAGCAGATTTTGTTGATGGTAAAGTTTTAGGTTTACCTTCGTTACAACCGAAAATCAGTAGGATCTCCAAATTTTGTTTGAAATGTTAAACGTAGCATGGCAGAATCGCAAAGAGTTCAATGGTTATTGTCTTGCAAATCTGATTTCGCATAACACACCAACCGAAAGAGTGTCACAAGTAAACTTATTTACACTTGTGGAAAAACGTTAACGGAGATCACTTTTCGAAAATGGTTTTATAAATTGATATAGCAAAAATTGAGAATCAAAAAATTTCTCTTCAGCAGAAACATTAATTCAAAATTAAATATGTGAAGCATGAAACATCTAAAAGGACAAAATAAACAAACTTGATCTATGTCAAGGATGGTGTACAGATAATTCAGTATATAAGAAAGGAAGAACATCCTAGCTTGAGAATGTAACATGACGTCTATTCATGGGGATAGAACTTATCTAAAAAAATACATTTTCAAGCAGATAAATAAGAGACTTAGAACGTGTTAGTTAAGTAATTTTTGTGTGTATCTTATATGCTAATGAAGTAAGTATGCGTTCAATGTAAGTTATGCGTTCAATATAAATATCAGTTTCTGGAAAATTATTACTTCTAATGTTATAGCCGGTAATAACTGGTATGAATCTTTTAACACCGCATAAAAAGTAAAATAATTGCAAATTAGGCTCGCTAGAAAACATTCAGCATATTCATAAATTAAAATTATATGTAAATTGCTATGGTGTTCCAGTCATTTTTAAAAAATTATAGACTGAAAATTTAAAATTATGCTAAGTAAATTATGGTTGAATTATTTAGCAGTTGTTTGTGCAATAAAATAGAAAATTAGCTAATTATTTTAAGTGCAAATTATTTTCCTTGCGAGGAATTATGAAGGTATTAAGAATGTAAATATAACGGCCTACGTCTATTAATGAATAGAATTAAAAATAGAAATATAAATTATTCACATTATAAAGCTATTATAAAACTTACCTAATCATTTAATATTACATTTTTTATTTTTTGCAAAAATAAAAGTTTTTATTGGTGATAATGCTAATCTAGTAGGTACACCTGACTTTACTTAAGCTCAAATCGAAAATAAATATTGAACAATTATAAAAACCGCATTTTGACCGGTCTCCAAGTTATGTAGGCCTTTTTTTTAATGTGTTTATTTTTATAAAGGGTATACTTTTTTGTTAATTATTTTACAGATAAAATTTCTTACATTTTTTTCCGAAAATATTGTTAAACGGCGGTACCATTTTCTTTTTTTCCTTCTAAAAACTACGTTCCTCGATTTTTTTCGAAAAGTAAGTAAACTACTTTCCTCGATTTTTGTCGAAAAGTAAAATTTTTTTCGCGCGCCGTAAATCCCTGTATTTTTTAAATTTTGCCGAAGTTTTTTTCCCAAAAAGTACTTTTTTGCGTAGGCCGCCATTTTTTGTTTGTTTCTTGTTCACAAATTGTTTGTGCTTAATTTTTTCTGCGGCGCAAATTAATTAATTTTTCTATTATGTTTTCAACTTTCTATTAGGTTTTTTATATTCCTATTATACATTTATTAAATAACTAAACTTATTAGCTATATAGTCCTCGGCGTAATCCGCATGGCGTCCTTTCTTAAGTTGAACCGTCGCACACTTATCTAACCCAAACTCCATCCCGATCGCATGAGTACACTCCTGTACTACCCGAAGAGCTTGGTCGAGGTCTCTCTTCGTCGACGCGTAGAACTTAAGGTCATCCATATAAAAGAGGTGAGTAACTTTATGGGTTCTACGGCCAGGAGCACCGCACATGTATCCCTTTGTGTTCCGCAAAGCAACGGACAACGGAAGTAGCGAGACGCAAAAAGGAGTGGGCTGAGGGAATCACCCTGAAACACTCCCCGTCGGAATGACACCAATTCAGTCGACACATTTGCGTTACCCGTACATATGGTAAATCCGGTCTTCCAAAATGACATCATTCCTGAAATGCATCTCGCTATGGGTTCTGGCACCGCAAGGCCTCTCAAAAGGTGAATAATAAGTTCATGAGAAGTTGTGTCAAAGGCCTTACGGTAATCAATCCAGGTCATCAAAAGGTTTCGCTTGTACTGGAAGGAGTCCTGTGTGACACATCGGTCTATTAGAAGGTTCTCCTTGCAGCCAGCTACGCCTTTCTTTGACCCTCGCTGCTCGTATACTCCACTAAGCACGGGACCCATGGCTTGGAGTATCCGCTGGTACAAGAGTCGCGTAAAAATCTTGTAACAGGCCTTTAAACATGTTATCGGGCGATAATTCTTTCGGTCGGACAAGTCTCCGTTCTTGGGGAGAAGGACGGTTCGCCCCTCAATAAACCAGGGAGGGATTGGCTGCCCCTCATTAACCCAGGAGTTGAAAATTCGGGGCCTTATGGGTTGATGGAAATTTTTTCCACTAGTAGGTGTTAATTCCATCAGGCCCAGGGGCAGCAAAGTTCTTAGCACCCGTAAGAGCACTTCGAACTTCCTCTACGGTTATTGGTGGGCACAGTTGCTCAGGTGGTGGAAACCCCCTCACGAAGGTTTCAAACTGTGCCAGGGCTGGTGTGTTTACGTTGAGCGGCCGAGTTACCTCGTAAATACCCCTCCAGAAGTTTTCCACCCTCTCAGCGGTCGGAGGATCGTTAATAATCCTCGGCGGCGTCTGAAATAGGCGACTGGGGTTTTCGAAAAATAATTTATTTTCCGAAATACCCCTCGCCCGCCGAATTAGATTTTGTTTGGCAGTCACAAACATCCGTATCCTTCCGCAGCACTGCTGCTTGATGGTCTGCAACAGTGCTTCGTTTAGTGTGTGGTGGGTGCGTCGCAGGATGGCCGCTATGCGGCGCACTTTTGGCGTAAAAGGCCTGCTTGCCAATTTGTATTCCACCACACACTGTTTACGGGATGCGTGCTGCCTTGCTGAGAGGATTTTTGCTTCCATCTTCTTCACTCGGCGTTGCGCCCTGTTGCCGCAGGGGTCCCTATTGGGCGCCCTGGGCGACACGGAGCAAGCTGCCTCGTAGACGAGGCAATTAATGCGCCAGATGTCAGCTTTTTCTGTTAGAGTATTTAACAGCTCTGCGTCCGCTCTAGCTAGGTCTTGTGGCTTCGGGCGCTTTATCTTGTGTAGCGCCCTGCGGTCTTGAAGACTCTCTTCTGGTGCAATGGGAAGTACCTCTTCAGCCACATATACCTGCAATTCCTGTACCACAGGTACTGCCGGCTGTTGAGGTCTTCTTACATATCCCCTTCGCCGAAGGTAGGATACACAGTCTCGCAGGCTCTGAGCAGTAAATGTATTATGCTCAGGATGCATAACATTCCACTGCTCACGCATACGAGCCATATATCCCCTTCGACCTGGGCTACTGCTCTCATAGCATTCCAGCAAGTCATCTCTCAGATCATTGGTCCACTCAAAGCGTCCTTGGTCATCGCGGTCGTCATCGGGCAATCCATCCGGCTGGGCCCCTCCACCTTGCCTTTGACCCCTCATCCGACGGGGTCGGTTGTGGGGGCCCTCTCGATCCTCCGCGTCCTGAACCGAGTCTTAGGGACCGACAGGAGGTTACCCTGGCCAGCCCCCGGTCGACATTTAGGAGAAGTAGATTTTCGTCCTCGCGGGTCACCTGTTTTGCAGGTTGCCGATCCGATTTGACCCTTGCAGCTGGGGTAAAAGGGAGTGTTGCTAATACCCAGGCGTTGTTCTTGTGTGCCTCCTTGCCCTTTTAATATTATTATTATTATTATTTATTTTTTTCTTTTTTGGGTAACCTTACTTGCGGTCCTGCGGCTCCGACGCACACGGGTACAAGTAGGCCAGATGGTCCGTTACCGTTTCTACTCCCCACCAACCGCGGGGTTAGTAGAAACGGTGTTCCGCATCGTGTGCCCTGAGTAGACGCAATGATCCGAGGATGACTGCTTTCTGCATGTTGCCTGCAAGTTGCTCTGCCCTGTCACGGTAGGCCGGCAAGGTCTTGAGAGCTGAGAGCAGTGTCTGCCGCGCGCCTCCGAGAGCTCCAATTACCAAAACCACTAGCTTGACTGTATAGCCCCGGTACACTCGGCGAAGGTCAAAGAGAAGATCCTGATATTTCGTCCGTTTCTCTTCCTCCTTGGCAATGATGTTCGTCTCGGCAGGAGCCGAGAATTCAATGACATACATATGACATATATATATAATTTTGTCATTTTTGTCAAGGAGTACTATATCTGGCTTGTTAGCGTTTACAAGCCGGAGTGCGGGGAATGCGAAATTCCAGTATATTCAGGTTCTGTCATTCTCCACTACGGACGGAATATCAGAGGGGACATATGGCAGCACTGGAGCATCATCAACACCGTACGAGTGCCTTAGATGGTAATACAGCACCCGTAACGCTGCGTTGGGTCGATGGATATACGCCGAGACCGCATAGCGCCCGCAAGCGGACAGCAAATGATATAAGGTCTCCGGCGCCCTATGACAGGCCCTAACTTGTATCAGGAACCTGTATACCCATCACGCGACTTCGGTGTTCCAAGGTGTTGATGACTCCGTCTTGGCAAGCAATGATAAACCCCTCAGTTTCCGACTTTAATGCACCTGACCTTAAGAATGCAAAGCTTAGCTTTTTGGATAAGCCAGTGTTTTCAATGGTTTTATAGAAAACACTGTGCAATGGCTTATCCATATGTAGACGTAATAAATAGTCTACCTCTGCATTCTTTAAGGTGGTTTTAAGTCTTTGGCAGGTCAACTCTGTAATGGAGTTTTCCTGCCGCCGACTTATGTCGAAAACTATTTGGAGCTCATCTGCTGCTCTTTGTGCTGCTTTAAAAAGAAATGCCCTCACCCCAAATGTTTCATGGTTACGCACCATGCATAGCAGGGGATCCTCGTCTCTGATTACTTCGCACGCAGTACTTAGGACTATCCGTCTGTGTAAACACTCCAAACTTAAGAGTCCACGGCCTCCCTGATAACGTGGGAAGTAAAGCCGTTGGATAGACGCCTTAGGATGATGGCTTCGGTATCGAGTCATCATCTTGCGGGTTTTCACGTCAATTTCACGCAACTCGTTCACGTTCCACTTAATGACTCCAAAGGAGTAAGTGATTATAGGGACGGCAAGCATATTTGTAGCAGCGACTTTGTTCTTTCCAGACAACTCTGAATTCCAGATTTGTCTTAGTCGCTGCTGATACTTGTCGCGAAGAGACCCTTTTATTGATACACTATCATGGATGTGTCCCTGGGGAACACCCAGATAGGTATATGTCTCTCCGGCATCCAGATGTCGTAGGATGCTCCCATCTACAAGTTGCGCGTCCTCGGCGTGATCCGCATGGGTCCTTTCTTAAGTTGAACCGTCGCACACTTATCTAACCCAAACTCCATCCCGATCGCATGAGTATACTCCTGTACTACCCGAAGAGCTTGGTCGAGGTCTCTCTTCGTCGACGCGTAGAACTTAAGGTCATCCATATAAAAGAGGTGAGTAACCTTATGGGTTCTACGGCCAGGAGCACCGCACATGTATCCCTTTGTGTTCCGCAAAGCAACGGATAACGGAAGTAGCGAGACGCAAAAGAGGAGTGGGCTGAGGGAATCACCCTGAAACAGTCCCCGTCGGAATGACACCAATTCAGTCCACACCTTTGCGTTATCCGTACATATGGTAAATCGTGTCTTCCAAAATGACATCATTCCTGAAATGCATCTCGCTATGGGATCTGGCACCGCAAGGCCTCTCAAAAGGTGAATAATAAGTTCATGAGAAGTTGTGTCAAAGGCCTTACGGTAATCAGTCCAGGTCATCAAAAGGTTTCGCTTGTACTGGAAGGAGTCCTGTGTGACACATCGGTCTATTAGAAGATTTGCCTTGCAGCCGGCTACGCCTTTCTTTGACCCTCGCTGCTCGTATACTCCACTAAACACGGGACCCATGGCTTGGAGTATCCGCTGGTACAAGAGTCGCGTAAAAATCTTGTAACGGGCGTTTAAACATGTTATCGGGCGATAGTTTTTTGGGTCGGACAAGTCTCCGTTCTTATTATTATTATTATTATTTTTTTTTTTGTTCCACAGCCCAGCTGGGGTTTGGCTGACTTTGGCCGGAGTGCTTTGCACTAACGGCTTAAGCCTGGTTGAGGACCTTTCGAATGGTGTTGCAGGTTGATAAAATGATAGACTTCTGCATCTGGGCAATTATCGACTCCGGTCTTGGCACTGCTAGTTTTTGAAGGTTCGACAGCAGTTCTTTATCAACCAAACCATTGCAGGATATCACCACAGGCATGATAGTAACCAATTGGAGTTCATAGACACCTTTAATTTCGTTGAGTAATTCTTGATATTTTAGGATTCTTTCCAGTCTGGCTTTTCTGATGTTTTTATCAAGCGGTACAATCATGTCAATTACAACTCCTTCCCCTTTCTTAGGGTTTAAGAGGAGGATATTAGGCTTATTGTGCTGTATGCGTCTGTCAGTTATGATCTCTTTGTCCCAATATAGCTTTATTTCAGCGTTCTCCAAAATTGCTTCAGGCTGATATGTGTAGAATGGCTTCTCCTGATTAGTGAGTGAGTATTTTTGCTTGCGCCAAGGCTTGGTGGAGTACTCCCAGTGCGCGGTCATGGCGCTTTAGGTAGTCTTTAGGGGCCAGGTAGGTACACCCAGAGCAGAGATGTTGTATGGACTCCGTTGTTTCTTTGCAAAGTCTGCATCGGTCGTCTTGTACCTCCTTTTTTGCAATGTGTTTAAGGTAGCTCTTAGTGCAGATTACTTGATCTTGAATAGCGATTATAAAGCCTTCAGTTTCGGTCATCAGCCATCCATCAACGAGGTACCGCGTAGAGAGGTCAAAACTCACCTCGGGGCCGTTCAGAGCCGCTGCGTACCTTCCGTGGAGTTGCTTTTGCTTCCATTGTTTTTCAAGTTGTACCGTCGTTGGTAGGTCTTCCTGCTGGTTGTTTGATGCCAGGCTGAGAGCAGAGATTCCATTATCTACGCCGGTAATTGCACGATGGAGATCCCCTTCCATTTGTCTGATGTACAATTGGAGTTTCCTGACTTTGCCGGCGTGCATGATTTGCAAATTCAGCAGGCTTCTACCGCCCTTTCTTCTGGGAATATACAGCCTGTTGCTTGACGAGTGAGGGTGATGACATCGATGTTTTGTTAGTGATGTTCGAACCAACCTGTCGATACTTTCCAAGTCTGTCTTCATCCACTTCAATACACCAAACGTGTGCGCAATAACTGGCAGTGCCCAGGAGTTGATAGCTTGTATTTTGTTTTTAGCCGATAACTCTGTTCGGAGTATTACTACAACTCTTTTTAGCATTACTTGTTGGATCGCTTTTCTCATGCCTGCATCGTCCATTGTGAACGTTTGTTGCACACCAAGGTATTTGTATCGTTCTTGTGGTGGTAACGGCGCGAATGTTGAGTCGTTCATAAACGTAATATTCTGGCTCTCCTGTAGCTTGCCTTTTTTGATGTGTACGAAAGCACACTTGTCCAACCCAAACTCCATACAGATATCTTTGCTGAACATGGCAACTGTTTCTAGCTGACCTCGTAGTTGTTCTACATTAGTTGCATAGAGTTTGAGATCATCCATATAGAGTAGGTGATTTATTTTTACTAATGGGTCCCTTTTCACAGCATATCCATGGCTGTTCGATTCTAGCATGTGGCTAAATGCGTTAAGTGCCAGACAGAACCACAGAGGACTTAGGCTGTCCCCCTCATAAATACCTCTTCGGATTGGAATATTTTGAGTTGAGTACCATCCCGCAGTGCTTTTGACGTTAAGTGACGTTTGCCATTTTTCCATAACCGATTCTAACAATGAGACGATTCGTGGGTTAATTTTGTAGATGGGAAGTATTCTCCTGAGCCATGAGTGTGGCACCGTATCAAAAGCTTTGCGGTAATCAATCCACGCCACAGATATGTTACGATTTTTTGTTTTAGCTTGACCAGTTATTACCGCATCAATAACAAGCCATTCAGTACAGCCTCTTGATCCTTTGCGGCAACCGTTCTGTTCTCGGGCTAGTATGTGGTGCTCTGCTAGATGCTTCCTAACTTGCTGCTCAATAACCGATGTGAGGATCTTATAAACTACAGGTAGGCACGTTATTGGCCTGTAGTTTTGTGGGTTTCTGGTGTCAGCATTCTTAGGTAGCATATAAGTGACCCCCTGAGTGAAGTATTCTGGGATAAGTGATGGATCTTCAAGTGCTTCTGTGAGTTGGTAGGCCAGAAAGGAGTGGGCTTTGCTAAATTGTTTCCACCAAAACGCGTGAAGTTTGTCTTTCCCAGGCGCCTTCCAGTTACCCATTTTCATGACGGCTCTTTTTATGTCTTCTGGGGTTATTTCAGCGTCAGGCATTAGGGGTGTCTGATTATACCTTTGCTCTTCGTTTTCTATCCAGTAGTTCTCACTATGGTGTACCGCCTTGCTCCTGATATTACTCCAGAACTGTGTCATCTCTTCAGGGTCAGGTGGCAAGTTTTGTACTGGTTCTGTTTTGGTATCTTCTAAGTTCCTGTAGAACTTTTGCTGGTTCTCTGCAAATAGCTTGTTCTGTTGAAACTTTTTAGATGCAGTGTTGTACCGCCTCAATCGACAGCTCAGTGCTTTTATTTTTTGTTTTAGAGTGTCTAGTTTTGCCAAGAGCTCTTGTCTGCTGTTTCTAAGGCTACAAGATGTTCTCGTTATCTTTTTCACGTGTTTTTCAACTTTTCTGGACGGCTTTTCTGTGTGCAAGTACGTATGTAATATCCCAATCTCTTTTCTATGTTGTTTGATTTTTAATTCTATTCTTTTTTTCCAGGGTGGTTCACCGTCAGTTCGTCTGCGTCGTGGTTCGGAGGGATTAATTCCAGTGGACTCGATGACAGACAGTGCAGCGACATAGACCAAATGGCAAATGGTAAGTAACGATGCGTTTTCTGATATAGCATTTCCAAGACATTTATTAGCCTGTCTAACATAGCTTTTTGTGTTTGCGTTCAGTTTTAGCCGTGGGAGCGCTGGTCGGTCTTCTAGAGGCATCCCTTCATACAGTAGGTAGAGTTCCATAAACCTTTCTTCCATTTTGGCCTCCATGATTTCCTGTGGTTGATAAATGGTGTGGCGTCCCGTGGATCTTCTTAATCTACTGTTTGCCTGTGACAGGGCATCCTTCCTTTCGTTATTGGGGTCTTAAGTTCTAACCCTCTGCTTGATTTCTTCAAGCTCGGCACGTGAGACAGCTTGCCTTCTAATAATTGATCGAACTTGGTCTGAGAGCGTTTGTGCCTTTAATTGCCTGTTAGGGTTTCTTTGGTTCCAAAGGTTTTCCAGAATCGATCTGTATCCGATAAGATTTTGTTCCAGGTCCGTTGCTTCGTAATACGCACGCATAAGGTCGATCTGTTCTTGTCTTGTCCAGCGTGCGCGCCTTAGCCTTCCATCAGCGACAGGAACGGGAGGGGCTGGTGGCTCCTCCAAGCTTCTGTCTCCTTATCTTTGAATAGAGGGGATGGCTCTAGGCCTTGTGGATCCATTTCGCGGGGGAACGCCACTCGCTCCGCTTCCGCCCGCTAGTGACTGTACAGTCCCGTCTTCTAATGCAGTCGCACCATCAGAAGACCCCGAGGCTTGGTTTCGAGTTTATGGAACCTTTTGTTTTACCACTTTATGCGGGGGGGGGGTTAGCCCAAGCGTAAAGGTTTGCTGGTTTTTGTCCACCCCGGTTATTTTATTTCCCCGGTGCCCTTCAGTTCGTAGAACCGACGAGCGTACCCCATCGCCAGGGGCGGCTTCCGATAGCTGACCAGCAACAGCCACGGATTATTATTATTATTATTATTATTATTATTATTTTTTTTTTTTTTTTTTTCTCACGTTAGTACGGATACAATCCTTATATACCGGCAGTTTGCACCGCAAGGCATATCGGTAGGTAATATTACTGATTGTGTGCTGGGATGTTTAGCACTTTTCGTATAAGATTACAGGTCCCCAGTATGACAGCTTTCTGAATTTCAAAGATCAGTAAAGGAGGTAGTTCAAGTTCCTGCAGCTTTTTCTTCAAGTTCTTTGGGATCTCTGCAGTATCTCTTTTAAGTCTTCACAAAGAGGTAAGTACTTTTCGATTTTTTCTGTGTACTTTTTTTGGATGTTAGCAGCAGCAGGGACTGAGACTTCGACTAAGATGAGCTCTTTTTTTTTTTTTTCGTCTTTCCTGTGGATAACTATTATTATTATTATTATTATTATTATTATAATTATTATTATTATTATTATTATTATCAGATTTTGACCTTTCATGGCCATTCGCACTCCCTCTTAGATGAGTAAGGGGAACATTCACTTATCCCAGACACTATGTGGCAGAGGGATTAAGCTCTGTGGGTGCCCTTGTGGGTCCTTTCTGGTTTTCTCCTTTTTGATTTTGTCCGATAAACTTTCGGACTGTCCTTGCCGTACCGAGCAGTACTGCTTTTTGTAGTTGGATATAGAGATTTTTCGATAGATCTAAGGCTTTTAAGTTTTCTAGTAATTTTTTTGGAATTACGCCAGTAGCAGACATTACTATCGGGATTGTCTCTACGTCATTCATGTTCCATTGCCTTTTTATCCGCATTTCCAGCTCTCTATACTTGGCTATTTTCTCTGCTTGTTTTTCTCGCAGATTATGCGAAGTTGGAATTGCGATATCAATCAAGGTAGTTTTTCTTGTAGTCTTATCAACAACAATAATATCGGGTCTGTTATGAGGAGTGGTTTGGTCAGTTAGCACACTGCGATCCCAATAGAGTCTGTATTTTTCATTTTCCAATACGGGTTCAGGTTTGTATAAGTAGTATGGCTGCTTATCAGAGTTTATCAGTTCAAAATTTTTTCCCAGTTCTTGATGGATAATTTTTGCAACTGAGTCATGGCGCTCTTTATAATCTGTTGATGCATAAACTTGACAACCATTGGTGATATGCTGAATTGTTTCCTGAGCTTGACAACCATATCTACATTTTCCATCCGTCGTAGAGGCATCCTTTATGATGTATTTAAGGTAGTTTCTTGTTGGAATAACCTGGTCTTGAATTGCCAATAGAAAGCCTTCCGTTTCTGGAAATAACTGTCCTGAAATCAGCCAGTAGTTCGACGCTTTTTTGTCGACATTTTCCTGATTCAGTTCGTTAAAGTGCCTTCCGTGTAGTGCTTTTTCTTTCCAGGTTTGTAACTTCTCCTCTTTTGATTGATGGTGTTTCAAAACTATTTCTTCTTTAAGGGACAGCGGAGAAAGGTTATCAATCTGACATATAGCTTGATGAAGTCCTGAATGAGCGGCTTTTAAGTGAAAGTACTTTCTGAGATTGGCAACCTGCTTATCCATAACCTCTCCCAAGTCTGCCAGTCCTCTTCCCCCTTCTGAGCGATGCAGTGACATTCTCTCAACCGCACTTTTAGGATGGTGTGCTTGGAACTTGGTGAGAATTACTCGGGTTTTTCTTTGGAGGGCTTCTAGTTCGGTCTTTGTCCATTTTATTATTCCGAAGGAATACGACAGGGTTGCGCAAGCGTATGTGTTAAGTGCTTTAAACAAGTTTTTACTACTAAGCTTGGTTTTAAGTACTCTCCGTACCCTCTCTATATAGGATTGTTCGAGTTCCTTCTTTATAGTTTTGTGTTCAATTCTTTGTAACTGTTTCATCCCTAAGTACTTATAGGTATTTCCCTCCAGCATGGCCTCAATTAATTGCCCATTTTGTGTTTGGAAGTCGCCTGGTTGAATATTGCCTTTAATAATGTTGACTGTTTTGCACTTTTCTAGCCCAAACTGCATTTTTATGTCATTAGAAAAGTTTTCGACAATATTGAGTAGCTCTTCCAATTGCCTTCTCGTTGTTGTGGTTATTTTAAGGTCATCCATGTACAGCAAATGGTTGACTTTAATGATTTCTCTGTTGTTTTCTTTGAGGCCAAATCCGTAACCTGTTGAGTTAAGCCTGTTTGAAAGAGGATTTAGTGCCAGACAAAACCACAGTGGACTAAGCGAATCTCCCTGGAAAATACCTCGTTTAATAGGGATTGAACTGGTTTTTATTTCAGCTTCATTCAGAACTACCGTCGTACGCCAAGATGTAATCGCATGCTCCAGGAATTTCACGATGTGTGCGTTTACCTTATAGATCTTTAAAATTTTAATTAACCAGTCATGAGGGACAGAGTCAAAGGCCTTTTTATAGTCTATATATACCATATAGAGGTTCCGATGTTTCGAAAATGCCTGGTTGCAAATAACAGAATCTATTGTAAGCTGCTCCTTGCAGCCCATGGCATGTTTTGTGCATCCTTTTTGCTGCTCTGACAGAATTTGGTTTTGAAGAACATGGTCATATAATTGAGTAGCAATGCATGACGTAATCAGTTTGTATATTGTTGGTAAACATGTAATTGGACGGTACTTTGATGGATCATGGGTGTTTTTCTTGTCTTTAGGCAGCAGGTATGTTATGCCTTGTGTCAGGAATAGTGGCATTTTGGTTGGTTGCCTTACAATTTCATTAACGTACTCTGTCAGTTTCTCGTGTACGCAGACAAGCTTTTTCAGCCAAAAGTTTTGTATTCCATCTGGACAAGGAGCCTTCCAGTTATGTGTTCCCTTAATTATTTTGCTGATATCTGTCTTAGTAAGAGGACAATACGCCATATCGTCGTAAAATTGCGAGCGGTTTGCTTCTTCAGATACCCACGAAGCGTTTAATTTAGCGTTGATGGGCGTGGCAAGTTGTTCTCTCCAAAAGGTGTCCATGACTTCTGTGGATGGATATTTGCATTTGGGTTCTTCACCTTTTTCGTTTAAATATTTGTAGAATCCTTTCTCGGATCTAGAAAAAAGCTTGTTGTCCTGTTTTCTTTCGTGACTGCACTTATACCTGTTAAGCCTTGCGGCGTATTTTCCTAGTTTTTGACGAAGTGTGTCAAGGCATAGCGGAACTGTACTATTTTCAGCTTCTCTTGTGGTGTGGACTTTGTGTTTACTCATAATGGTGTTAACGCAGTTGGTGAGTTTTTTCGTTCGTATTCCTCTTTGATATTCAGTTAGTTGACCTATTTCTCTTCGCAGCTCATTAATTCTTCGTTGCAGTCGCTTTAACCATGCTGGCTCAAAAGATTTCCGATCTGATCTTGTAGAGTTATTTGTTCTAGTTTTGACTCCAAGATATCTGCTGACCGCTGTTGCAGCGCAATAGACAACTGTGTGAAGCGTCTCGAGACATGAGGCTTCTTCAACGAATTGAGGTAAAACTGCTTGATTTAGATTTTTAAGCACTGCAGATAGGCTTTTTGACGTGTTAATCCTTGGCAGAGGTGGCCTTGATGTGGGGTCGCTACCTTCGTATTCCAGTACTGCTTTCCGGAATTCATTCTGCAGTTCTTTAACAATTCTTTCTTCTTCATTATCGCTATTCATTTGTTCAGGTTGTTCTTCATTTGTTGGTGGCGGTACGTTTGGGGTTTCGTTTTGCTCAGCTATGGAATACCTTGAGCTTCTTCTGCCTCCTCTTGCGACTTCCGTTTTTATCGTATTTAAAGTGTCTTCTGATATTAGTTTGTTTCTAAGTATTACTCTATATTGATCAACTACTCTCTGCTCGGTAACAGCAAGGTTTGGATATTGCGTTACAAAGGCTAGGTGCATTCTTTGTCTATAGCCTGTCTTATTTCTTCCCAGGTCTGTGACGCTGTAAAATATACGCATTATTGATTGGTTTAATTCTAACGTCCATTTCATGCGTCTCCTGGGTAGTCCTGCTTGAGTGAGCGCTGGATGTAATTCCTGCGCAGCACCTTCAACAGAAGGAGCATTTTGTGGTTCAGGCTGTCTTCCATTGTTTTGTAAGTAGTTTGTTCGTCTACTGCTTCTTGCTCCTATTTCTTGCGTGGTGGTGTTAGTACTCGAGGGGGTGCCACCTGGTTCACCCTGACTCGAGCCAGGAGTTGGATCCTCCTGACGTGTCCGAGCAGATATGACCTGGTTATCTGCCACGCCCGAATATCTTTTTCTTCTTGTATTTATAGCAAGTAAGAGATTTTTCTCGCTTCGTGAGTTGCTAACACACTCGGCGGTTTTCCCTTTTAGTCGCCTTTTACGACAGGCAGGGATTACCGTGGGGCTATTCTTATTGGTAACCCGGACCCCACACGGGTTTTATTATATTATTATTATTATTATTATTATTATTATTATTATTATTATTATTATTATTATTATTATTATTATTATTATTATTATTATTATTATTATTATTATTATTATTATTATTATTATTATTATTATTATTATTATTATTATTATTATTATTATTATTATTATTATTATTATTATTATTATTATTATTATTATTATTATTATTATTATTATTATTATTATTATTATTATTATTATTATTATTATTATTATTATTATTATTATTATTATTATTATTATTATTATTATTATTATTATTATTATTATTATTATTATTATTATTATTATTATTATTATTATTATTATTATTATTGAACTGGTTTTTATTTCAGCTTCATTCAGAACTACCGTCGTACGCCAAGATGTAATCGCATGCTCCAGGAATTTCACGATGTGTGCGTTTACCTTATAGATCTTTAAAATTTTAATTAACCAGTCATGAGGGACAGAGTCAAAGGCCTTTTTATAGTCTATATATACCATATAGAGGTTCCGATGTTTCGAAAATGCCTGGCTGCAAATAACAGAATCTATTGTAAGCTGCTCCTTGCAGCCCATGGCATGTTTTGTGCATCCTTTTTGCTGCTCTGACAGAATTTGGTTTTGAAGAACATGGTCATATAATTGAGTAGCAATGCATGACGTAATCAGTTTGTATATTGTTGGTAAACATGTAATTGGACGGTACTTTGATGGATCATGGGTGTTTTTCTTGTCTTTAGGCAGCAGGTATGTTATGCCTTGTGTCAGGAATAGTGGCATTTTGGTTGGTTGCCTTACAATTTCATTAACGTACTCTGTCAGTTTCTCGTGTACGCAGACAAGCTTTTTCAGCCAAAAGTTTTGTATTCCATCTGGACCAGGAGCCTTCCAGTTATGTGTTCCCTTAATTATTTTGCTGATATCTGTCTTAGTAAGAGGACAATACGCCATATCGTCGTAAAATTGCGAGCGGTTTGCTTCTTCAGATACCCACGAAGCGTTTAATTTAGCGTTGATGGGCGTGGCAAGTTGTTCTCTCCAAAAGGTGTCCATGACTTCTGTGGATGGATATTTGCATTTGGGTTCTTCACCTTTTTCGTTTAAATATTTGTAGAATCCTTTCTCGGATCTAGAAAAAAGCTTGTTGTCCTGTTTTCTTTCGTGACTGCACTTATACCTGTTAAGCCTTGCGGCGTATTTTCCTAGTTTTTGACGAAGTGTGTCAAGGCATAGCGGAACTGTACTATTTTCAGCTTCTCTTGTGGTGTGGACTTTGTGTTTACTCATAATGGTGTTAACGCAGTTGGTGAGTTTTTTCGTTCGTATTCCTCTTTGATATTCAGTTAGTTGACCTATTTCTCTTCGCAGCTCATTAATTCTTCGTTGCAGTCGCTTTAACCATGCTGGCTCAAAAGATTTCCGATCTGATCTTGTAGAGTTATTTGTTCTAGTTTTGACTCCAAGATATCTGCTGACCGCTGTTGCAGCGCAATAGACAACTGTGTGAAGCGTCTCGAGACATGAGGCTTCTTCAACGAATTGAGGTAAAACTGCTTGATTTAGATTTTTAAGCACTGCAGATAGGCTTTTTGACGTGTTAATCCTTGGCAGAGGTGGCCTTGATGTGGGGTCGCTACCTTCGTATTCCAATACTGCTTTCCGGAATTCATTCTGCAGTTCTTTAACAATTCTTTCTTCTTCATTATCGCTATTCATTTGTTCAGGTTGTTCTTCATTTGTTGGTGGCGGTACGTTCGGGGTTTCGTTTTGCTCAGCTATGGAATACCTTGAGCTTCTTCTGCCTCCTCTTGCGACTTCCGTTTTTATCGTATTTAAAGTGTCTTCTGATATTAGTTTGTTTCTAAGTATTACTCTATATTGATCAACTACTCTCTGCTCGGTAACAGCAAGGTTTGGATATTGCGTTACAAAGGCTAGGTGCATTCTTTGTCTATAGCCTGTCTTATTTCTTCCCAGGTCTGTGACGCTGTAAAATATACGCATTATTGATTGGTTTAATTCTAACGTCCATTTCATGCGTCTCCTGGGTAGTCCTGCTTGAGTGAGCGCTGGATGTAATTCCTGCGCAGCACCTTCAACAGAAGGAGCATTTTGTGGTTCAGGCTGTCTTCCATTGTTTTGTAATTAGTTTGTTCGTCTACTGCTTCTTGCTCCTATTTCTTGCGTGGTGGTGTTAGTACTCGAGGGGGTGCCACCTGGTTCACCCTGACTCGAGCCAGGAGTTGGATCCTCCTGACGTGTCCGAGCAGATATGACCTGGTTATCTGCCACGCCCGAATATCTTTTTCTTCTTGTATTTATAGCAAGTAAGAGATTTTTCTCGCTTCGTGAGTTGCTAACACACTCGGCGGTTTTCCCTTTTAGTCGCCTTTTACGACAGGCAGGGATTACCGTGGGGCTATTCTTATTGGTAACCCGGACCCCACACGGGTTTTATTATATTATTATTATTATTATTATTATTATTATTATTATTATTATTATTATTATTATTATTATTATTATTATTATTATTATTATTATTATTATTATTATTATTATTATTATTATTATTATTATTATTATTATTATTATTATTATTATTATTATTATTATTATTATTATTATTATTATTATTATTATTATTATTATTATTATTATTATTATTATTATTATTATTATTATTATTATTATTATTATTATTATTATTATTATTATTATTATTATTATTATTATTATTATTATTATTATTATTATTATTATTATTATTATTATTATTATTATTATTATTATTATTATTATTATTATTATTATTATTATTATTATTATTATTATTATTATTATTATTATTATTTTTTTTTTTTTTTTTTTTTTTTGTGGTGGCCTTACTTGCGGTCCCGCGGCTCCGACTCACACGGGTGCAAGTAGGCCAGATGGTCCGTTACCGTTTCTACTCCCCACCAACCGCGGGGTTAGTAGAAACGGTGTTCCGCATCGTGTGCCCTGAGTAGACGCAATGATCCGAGGATGACTGCTTTCTGCATGTTGCCTGCAAGTTGCTCTGCCCTGTCACGGCAGGCCGGCAAGGTCTTGAGAGCTGAGAGCAGTGTCTGCCGTGCGCCTCCGAGAGCTCCAATTACCAAAACCACTAGCTTGACTGTATAGCCCCGGTACACTCGGCGAAGGTCAAAGAGAAGATCCTGATATTTCGTCCGTTTCTCTTCTTCCTTGGCAATGATGTTCGTCTCGGCAGGAGCCGAGAACTCAATGACATACATAATTTTGTCATTTTTGTCAAGGAGTACTATATCCGGCTTGTTAGCGTTTACAAGCCGGAGTGTAGGGAATGCGAAATTCCAGTATATTCTGGTTCTGTCATTCTCCACGACGGACGGAATATCAGAGGGGACATATGGCAGCACTGGAGCATCATCAACACCGTACGAGTGCCTTAGATGGTAATACAGCACCCGTAAC